>CAKALU010068674.1:40153-71605 GCA_916700995.1 Hozukius guyotensis
CCCCGGAGCTTCGCGGGACACAAAACCCTTCAAATGATTGTGGACTTTGTTTTTACAAACTCTCCATGTTTTCCCAGCGCTCTCAGTATGGGGTCTGGGGAAATGTTGAGGTTGACAGTGGTTGATTCTCATTCTGAGGTTCAATGGTAACAACATGATGGTGTTTATATATATATGTGAGGCCAGCGGTGGAGAGGCGGACGGTAAACTGTTAAAATAACTATGAACAAGTGAAAGCGTGACACTGAAATTACACAAAACATCACAAAACAAACCTTTTAGACTTTTGACCTTTAAAAAAACCCTTTTTCTACTTGTTTACCCTGTACACAAGTTGGATAGGTCTACAGGTTGGGACTAGTTCAGCCAAAAGGTGATTTTTTCCTTCTCAGTTTGGTTCATTTGAATACTTTTCAGAGGCCCAAAGAGGTAAAATTATCCAGTAATTCACAAGAAAAATAGAAAAAAAAGAACGTCTGAAAAACTGAACCAGCAGCACAACTAGAGCTGGGCAATATGACCAAAAATCTACATGAGGATAATGATCCGACAAGAAAAAGCACTTAAGCATCACGTAAGAAAACTAAGTTGCTTAATGACTTGAACAACAAGGTTTTGATTGATAGTCTCAAAAGGTTACAAAGTCTTGGAAAGCACTCCATTCATCATAAATAAGGTGTGTTAGTGCCCTTAAAATGGTTAAAAACTTAGATTTTTCTATATATATGTTTAAAAATCTTGGATATATGAGAAAATGCTTCTGTGATGCTTCTTGATTCTGTTATTTTGCCATTTATCCGGGGATATCCAAAGTATATACAGTATAATAATGCAAGAACTCTGGTTTACTGGTAAGATAAATTATCAGCTTTATCTTGAGAACTATAAATAAAACAACAATTACTTTGTCCTTTCTCATATTGGCTTACTTCTGAAATGTTTGTCCTGTTTAATTAAATGCCGTCTCTGGAAAGACATATTGCCGTAAGTCACTTTTCAGTGCTGAAATTCAATTTACCTTTGTTGTATGATGTTGAAAACTAGAGCTGCAATTAATGTTTATTTTCATTGTCAATTTATCTGTCGATTATTTTCATGATTAACTGATTATTTGTTTGGTCTATAAAATGAAAGAAAATGGAGAAAAATGTCGATCAGTGTTTCCCAAAGCCCAAGGTGACGTCTTCAAATGTCTTGTTCTTTCCACAACTCAAAGATATTCAGTTTACTGTCATAGAGGAGTAAAGAAACCAGAAAATATTCACAAAAAGAAGCTGGAATCAGAGGATTTAGACTATTTTTTTCTTCTTAAAAAATTACTCAAACAGATTAATCGGTTATCAAAATAGTTGGCGATTAATTTAATAGTTGATAACTAATCGATTACTCGTTGAAGCTCTACCTCCAACACATATCTAAAAAAACCTGGGCTAATAAAACCAAAACTATCTGCATGGCTAGATATCACTAGAGATAGGTGAGAAAACATGCGTTAATGTAATTTGGGTGAATCTATCCTTAAGAGTAAGTAAAATAATAGAATTTAATTAACAACCTAATCGTGTTCTGGCCACATAGACTATCACTCGTAAGCCTACAAATATAATATGTGTCCACAAAGACGTCCTTATGATGGCACACACCTGGCACGCATGTCAGAATGACATCACTATGCTGTAATAACAGGTGAACGTACACACACACACACACACACACACACACACACACACAGACATGAGGTAGAGCTTTCCTCCTCACTGAGAGTTACTTGTGACTTCCACCATGGCAGAGCGCTCTGCTGGCACTCCAGGCAGCCACACAGGCACAAAGGGCCCTTTATATGCCCACGCATGTTCAAGCCCCGCTCAAGACATGCTGCCAGATGTCCAAGTGGCCCGGACAACAAGCCTGCAAGCATATGTGCATGCATGCATGAATGTGTGTGTACATATGCTTCACCCCCACCCCCCCACCTCTGCAGTGGTATGACCCTGACCACCCCCTCAACTCTGGATGGGTGCAGACGGCTTGTGTGGGAGGCCGGAGGATTTCACTTTGAAATGTGTTGAATCAGCAAGGGGCACAACAGAGTACAGCTGTATGAGTGTGTGTGTGTGTGTGTTAGTGATAACTAGCTGAACAATGCAAGGATTTCAAGGCTGTTGGTGCTGCTAGCCTTGGGGGCTGCTGAGGCCAGCTGGCCTCGCTCCGGTCAACAGCTCTCTGTTTAGGTTCCTCACTTTCTCTCTCTGGGCCACTTTAACCCTCCTTCATATCAGTGAGACAGAAGGAGCAGAAGGCTTCAACCACACACACCTTCTGCAAGATGTGTGTGTGTGGTAAAAATGGAAAGTATCCAAAGAGGTGGTTTCCAGAAAGAGAAAAAAAAGAGGTGGTACAGGAGGATTTCTAGTTAAGTGAGTAATATATAGTAGGTAGTCTGGGATTAGTACAAGAAGCAGATCAGGGCTCAAACACGGTGCAACTGACTCTGGATGATACTCTCACACACACCTAAGCAGTCCAACCAATTTGGTTATGACCAGTAATGTGAGTAAGGCATTACTCTGATTTATGTGTTTACATGGGCGGCCTAAAGGGCCATTCTGGCTAAAATTACACTCTACAGATTCTGTTACAAAGTCAAAGCTCATCCTCCACTGTTCAACTTCAAACCCAATCTGTGGTTTATCCTTGCGGCCATCTTGGTGTGAATATTGCTATAAAACCATTAGCTTTTTCTATTAGCTTCATCACAGTAGAGCAGGGCTGCCCAAAGTGGGGCTTGCGGGCCAAAGTTGGCCCTCCATAAGGTTCAATTTGACCCGACAAGATGTTTCTAGCAATTTTTTTTTTTCTATAATTTAAAGACCCGCGTGATTGCCGACAATCCCGACTGACTTTACTGTCTTTCAGAGCTAGAGTGAAGTTACTGGTATCATATGAAACTAGAAAACCTAACTATGTCATGCTAGCTTGTCGGGAATAAGGCTAAATAACTACATTTTCGGCATGGCCATTTTTACAGGGGTCCCTTGACCTCTGACCTCAAGATATGTGAATGAAAATGGGTTCTATGGGTACCCACGAGTCTCCCCTTTACAGACATGCCCACTTTATGATAATCACATGCAGTTTAGGGCAAAAACATGTTTTTTTTTTAGTGTTTAGTGTTATTTTCACCTATTGTAAAAATGGTGTATTTGAATATTCCTGCATACTAGGGTCCCTAAACAATCTTGAAATTGCATAAATTGGGTATGACTGGAAATGAGCCCAATTGTATTAGGCAGGTGATTTTAAGGGTTTCACTGTGTAAAGACTATTCAATTAGGGGAACTTGGGATCCTAGTACCATTATGCATCTTAACAATAAAATACAATACAATAGGTGGTTGCTTCTGGGCCGTGGCCCACCATTAAGTTCCAGTTTTGGCCCTCTAAGAGAAAAACTTTGGGCACCCCTGCCGTAGAGCATGTACAAAGTTGTTTGGTAAAGATGCCACTTCAAGCATGGAAAGTTTGTTTGTATTTTAGAGGACGTCTGGAGATCATAAAACGAAAAGAGAAACAAAGTGAAACATCTTCCCAGTAAAAATATCATAGGCAAGCATCGTCAGGAAATTGGATAAAAACGTGTGTTGCAAAACATGGTAAAAAAAACTCTAATTAAATTTTTTTTACAATTACATAATATAACCCCACATAGTGTATCTTGCAGCAATAACTGAAACTATGAGCATAACTGCATCAACATAATGGAGAACAGTGTTTACATGGGCTCCAGCTTTCCTGCATTACTGCCTTAATTGCTTGATAATTAGATTATTGGTGTGAATATGCAGCCGGTAAGCACACACACACACACACATACACACACGCGCACACTGATACTTTAGCCCCCTGCTTTGGGTAATTTTCACAGCTGCATGAAGAGAGGAAGAGAGCGAAGGAAAAACAGATGAATGGATGGACGGGAAGAGAGGGAGATCTCGTATCAGGTTACACATCAGTCAAACACTGAACTTCAAAGACCAGACCACATTATAAAACTCACATTACTTTCTCAGTAAATCTCATTTACTCAGAGGAGGCAGAGTCAACACTCTGTCTCTCTAGTTTCTGGCAACAAGTTAAGATGAATTTGTTTATAAAACCAAGTGTTCTTTTCTTACAATCTAATTTCTGTTAAAATGAACAGAGGAGGCATTTTAAACCCATGACCTACATCTCAGTTGGTAACTACAGTTTAAGGCCAGGAACATTTTAGTTTTAAAAGTAACTTTCCTAAAAAAAAGGGTTTAGTGAAACAGTAAATCAAAGCACAAGCGTCCCAAAAACCAAATCCACTCACTCCTACTCTGTTTTTAGACACAAACACAAACATACTTTTCTATGCGGACACATAAATATGTGTAAGTTCCAGCAGAAACACATGCTGGCAGCGAGCTTAAACCACATAAATAACAAGGTACAAACCCAAAGCCAAGTGTTGCTGCCAAACTTTTACTTTCTCTGTCCCCACTTGTCTTCCTCTTTGCCTCTGTCATTCTTTCTCTGATTCCTGCCCTTCCCCCCTTCATCACCAGACCAGGTGTGTAGAAAAAACGAAGATCTGCTTCATTGGATGTGACCCAAATCAACCTCAATAAATTATCTACATTTAAAAAAAAAGAAGGGCCGTCAGTTGTAACTGTTATCATTCCCACACTGATTTATGTTCTCAAAGGAAAGTACAGACAACATAAGAGCAAAGAAAGCTTTTTTAAACCCTTGATTAAGGCAATAAAAAAAGTGTGTTTTGAACTTCATCAAAAAAAGATTGTTCTCAACTTGATGTGAAGAAAAAAGGGGATGGGTCTTTTAGAAAAAGCTTGCCTCGGGGTCCGTGTATGTTCTTACAATGTGGTGTATTGTGACTAACTCTTCTGACAGGGCTGCAGCTGGCTTCTGAGAGGATTCTTGGGGGGAGTGTGCGAGGTGTGCGAGGTGAGTGAGTGTGTGTTTTGTAAACCAGACATCCCCCCGCCACCCCTACCCCCCCCATTTACCCCCAGCACTTCTGCTGGGAGGAATGTGTGGTCCGCCTCCTACGCTGGACGGCTGTGCCAACATTCCTGACAAACAAAAAAAAAAAAGAGAAAGAGGGAGAGAGAAAAGGAGGACGAAGGGATGAAGAGAAAGAGAGTAAAAAATGCGGGATTGGAGTGATGTGGAGATCTGCTCTTGATAAAAAGGAGCAGGGGTGACACTATGTAGAGGGATTGTAAGAGAAAGAGAGGGGGCTTGAGGAAAAAGAGGCGACCATTGTTCCCTAAATTGCCCCTTAGGCCCCATCATAACCCCTTCAACCCCCATAACCCCCATACACACACACACCATAAAGGCCTGCAGGGGTTTCCTGGAAAACCATCTCTTTACCAGAGCAGATCCTGACTTCTGTATAACGAACCTGCAGACACACACACACAAACTCTCTCTGAGTGTATCAGGCCGGTCACTGATACATGATGATTTCATTATTTTCTATGTAAGCACAGAAATAGCATGTCCAGTCCTGCCTCCTCAAAAAAGCGAGGTGATTCAACAGCGTAAATGGTTAACACACTCACACACTCACACACACACACACACCTTAAAGCTAACTCTGGTGTCAAAACATCAAGCTGTGACCTGCAGTCGACCTTTCCCACATCCAGCGAAGCAGAAGCCGCAAATTCACCAGCTCCGTGCGAGGCAGACCTGCAGAGTGTGTGTGGGTGTGTGTGTGTGTGTCTGTGTGTGAGTGTGAGAAGGAATCTGAGACGGCAGACTGTCCATTACACACTGACCCCTGGATGCCCTTTTCACAGCTAGCTAACATGATAATTCACACTCTTTCCCTCACTCACACACACACATACACACACTGCTGCTGATAATCAGACTGAAATGACATCCATCTCGTGGTTGTCAATCTCATCCACGCTTGTCGTCATTTTTCTGTTACTATTTTTCATGAATGTAACTAGCGAGCTAGCTAAGTAGGGAGATGACAGCCCCATTCATAATCCCGCCTGCTTAGCTCTGATTGGTCGTCTGAAACAGACATCAGTGGACACATGATGAACAAATCGATTCAGAGGTCTGGAACCACAGTAAATGTGACCAGGTGTATCCAAAGATCACACACAAATCAATTTTCTTCCCATGTCATCAATCATTGTCAGTATGGCCCTGTTACCATGGCAACCTATCTGGGAGTGACATGCTTTTTTGTTTACTTGAACATTTCTCCTCTCAGACTCATGGGTTGCGTCCGAAATTCCATACTAACATGTTATTTAGTAAGGTAAAACAGATTTTTAGTATGTATGAAACCAATAGTACACAAATTGCATATTATTTCCAGTCAAATATAACAGTATACAAACGCTGGACACTACGGCGGCATAAATATCCCACAATGCAATGCAATAGTGACGACAACTTTCATAACAGACGTTGACGGACAGCTCTGTAACGTGAATAACGCTTAAATTTATCTTTAAGTATAAGATTTCACTTTGTTAGGTGTAATGTATTTTTTTCAATTAATTCAGACTTTGATTATCACAAATTGTCATTTTGGTCATATGAGGTTGGCACGGGTTACCATGGTTACGCGTTTCCGACCGGCAAGGAGGCTCTCTGGAAGTGACGACATAAATTACTGCTCAGTCAGTGCGTCCGAAAAGATTCATGCTACTGTTTATTCGCGATTTAAGTAGTGTTCCTAACCCCGTTATACCTCTTTGCTCAATGATAATATGCACAACATATTGGCCGTGGCTACATGGAACATGCAAGGGTTCATTTACATTATTCAACATTTTTCAAACTGGCAGATTCTTTACACAAATTAAAGTAAATAATATGCATCTACCAGGGAAAAGCCACTACATGTGGAAACTCACTATATCTTCTTTGCAGATAGACTTATTTCCTAATGTTATCAGTTAAAGTTTATAGTGGAGCGCACATGACTGACTATTTTTGATGTTTGTACAGCAAACAAAATGAGAAGACACTGGTAGAAAAGGTTGTCGCTGTTGTGACTGAATATAAAATATATAAAACAACATGTGAGTGTCTGACAGCTGAACAAACTTAAGTGGTGTTTGGAGACTCTTTACCTGGTGGCTTCTTGCTCCAGCCGGGAAACACTGGGCACGTAGAACATGACTCCGAAGAAGAGCAGTGGCTCATTGCCAAACTTGTCTAGCTGCTTCTTGAGGGGTTTTTCCAGCTCCACCCAGCGATGGGCCGGGGCCTGGGTCTTTCCTTGGAACCACAGCCCAAAGTAATGGGTCTGGAGCCGGGGGAGAGAGACGGAGGTAGGAGGTCAGTGTGGTGCACAAGGTCAGGAGATGGAGATGACGGAGAAGGAAACAGGACAAGAAGGAGAGGAAAGAAGAGAGTGGAGGAAGCAAAGAAAAGATGAGTTGCGTAAGATGGATGGAGAGAAATAAAAAAGCGGAAAAACAAAGTATTGGGATGGGAAATAGGGGTTTGTAGAGATGGAGAGACATAGGTTGAGGAGTGAAATGGGAAATTAGTTGAGAAATACGTTGGACAATTGAGCAGAGCAGAGAAGAGATTAACAAGCAGCTGAAATACAACAAGCACATATTTCTCCTTCAAATCTGATCAAACCTTTGACGTCAGCAGCGTAACTGTATTAAACATAAATATTAGACCGGACCCATTGCCGGTGAGATTACCCTGGGAGAAAGGAAACAGGCAACGATCCTATCTCACTAAATCAAAATGAAAACCAAGTCTCTTGCTTATCATTTCATCTAGAGATTCATATGCTGTTTGAAAATGAACACACTTCAGCTGAATAAACAGAAGAAACAACATTCATGGATAACAACACAGGCCTTTTCAAGTGAAACAGTTGATCTAAAACATGCTGTGTTGATTACAACACTGGCCCAAACAAGAGCGAGCGGTTAAGCAGATGAGATCGGAAGTGCTGTAACTAGTTAAGACAGCAAGAATCAGCAAGTATACCTCAACTTGGGCTAAGAATATTAAACTAATTAACTAAAATATGACATTTGAGGTTTCTAGATGCAGGCTATAAATCCTATTGAAGCCCGTTTCTATGGATCTGGGGCAAGTTTCACCATCCGGCGGTGACGATGTGCAACACAAGATCATTTCCCTTCACATTCATTTTGACACGTTTCACTCATCAAAACAAACACCATACTTGCAATAGGGCTGCATAATATATCATTTTTTTTATCATCATCGCGATGTCAACTTGGGCGATAAACACATCGCAAAAGACTGCAATATTGCGCTCAGGGATTTTTTGACTGCACTCAGACTCGTAGAAAACGGCACTTTAAAATGCCGTTAAATCATTATTTTCGTTACCTTTTGTGTTCAATGTTCTATAAAACAATGTTGGATATCATTTCCTCTAATTTTTTTTAATTCAACAAGACATTTGTTGTATTTTGGCAGTATACTGAAAGCAGAAAGTCAGAACTGAGTACACGTTTTGTGTATTTATTGCCAGTAATATCGTTATCGCGACATTCAACGTTGTTGCATATATTTTCCTCCTATATTGTGCAGCCCTAACTTGCAACCCATGCATGAGCATGCCAGAACCCTGCAAGACTCGCAAATTTACCTGCAACTTGGGAGAGACCGTCATTTGTGACACATGACACTGCTGCCATGTGTGATCTGCGTGTAAGCAGCGCTCACAAACGGCTTTTGCGAAACGGACCCCTGAGAGTTTGTCTCCTAAATAAAGATCTCACTAAGTTTGTCAAACCTTTTTTCTTCTTCTTTTTACAGATTTAGCCCCCCATATTACTAATGGTTAAACATTTAATTTAGAATAACACAATGACGTTTCATGGGTGTGTGTGTGTCATATCATGAAGAGGTAAGCACACCTGTTTAGTCCGCGTGCTTCGACTCTACTGTAATGAAAGTTGTAAAGCTGCAGCTGCAAGAGCACCCACACACACCCACATACACAAACACTCCTTCCTCACATGCAAACAGACCCATACTCAGGTACTAGGGCTGCACAATTAATCGAATATTAATCGCCATTACAATTTTGGCTTCCCACAATTAAATGAACATGATCGCCTGCGATATTTACGTTTAAAATGCACGTTCTGCTGCATATCAAATCAAGCGCTTCCTAAACTAACAGCCAGCCACCAGCTGGTGATCGAGATGTTTTGGCTTCACTTTTGGGGATAGATATTATCTATACAACCAATGTGTTTATGATTAAAAAAAATGTTTATCTAGCCTCTTATTGTTGATAATTTTGCTCTCAAAGTGCAGCAGGTTGAAGCATTTAACTTTAAAATGTAGCTAGCAAAAGGGGTAGGGTAAATATTCCTGTATTTTCTCAAATTGCAATATATATAGCAGAAAAAAAATATTGCAATGTCAGTTTTTTTCAACATCGTGTAGCCCTTATTTGTACATTAACAGGAATGTAGCACAGCATGGAAGCGAAAGCAGTGCTCTGTTTATTTTAATGTGAAAATGCATTAAAATATGTTGTCGCTAAAATCAATGAATAATCGTGATAAATAATCGTGATATCAATATTGATCAAAAATAATCGGGATTATCATTTTGGCCATAATCGTGCAGTCCTATCAGGTACAGCAATAAAGATGAAATTCAGATGGACACACACATACACACAGAGTCCTGAGCTGGCGTGCATGTATGGGGGCAGACGGCGGCTGAAGCTGAGGCGTCACACCACCTTTATTTATAACATCACTGACACCTGGCAAATACCACGACACTATGTGAGTACGCTCTAGTACACCGCCCCTCGCTCTCACTTTGTCAGCAACTCCAGCTGGCACAGACGCACAGTCGAACACACGTATTCATCAAACTCAATCAGTCGTCAACCAAACAGACACATTCTTTCTACGATCTGTGAACAAACTGCTCTTTCACACGCAAAACAACTCCATCTACAAACAATAAGCCCCCAGGCAAAGCTACATACAGTACCTGTGTGAGTACAGAGCATGGTGGTGGTTAAGCCTTGATGAAGGAAATGTAAAGAACATTAGGGAACAGAAAGAAAGGGATGAGAGAGAGAGAAAACACGCAGAGAAAGCATGGACAGGAGGGGGGGAATGGGACAGGGGGATGAGCATGTATCTCTTTCTTCTGCAGAGAAAAGAGGACAGAGGTAACCACGCTTCGTTAGAGACAGACAAGGACCCTGCAGGAGAGAGACAGCAGAGGGCAGGGAGACACACACAGGGTGTGGGGAGAGACGCGTGGCCATCACACACACAAACACACACACACACACACACAATCTGGCAATGCATTCATAACTGTGTGAAAGTGTGAGAGTCAATGTTTTACTTCTTTTTATCCGTACATGATTGATATGGGTGATTACAATAAATACTGTGTGAATTGAATTTTGGCTATTATCAGTGATTTTGCCCCTTAATATGTCTAATATTATTACGGCATTGTGGACAATGTTGTACATCAAAAAGCATGACTGTTTATGGCAATATTGAATTTTCAGTAACGCTGCACAATTAATCGAAATTTTATCGAAATCGCAATAGTAACATTTATTCATAATTATAATATATAATATATTTATCAATAACATGTCTTGCAGCTGACAACAGCTGATATTTTACATCAACATTCAATACCTTGACAATTAGATCATTTGTATGCCCTCAAAATGTCAATGTGTCCCTCAAGATTGTGTTTCCTGGTACGGTGATAACCCCTGAAACAGTAACTTTGCACGGCAGCTAGATTATCGCGATGTCACAAGACCACGCGAGAATTGCGGGATCATACATCACACAAAAATCAATCGTGTCAGGCTTCATGTAATGCGTTTGTGGCCGGCAAACAAGAGCATGGACCAAGCTACAGGCGCGGCTTAGGTGTGTGTGAGGCGACACGGTTTTGTTCTAAACAACAATGGCGGCTCCTGAAGAGCTTAGCATAGATGCTGCATTAGCATCAGTTATAGCAGAACTGGAGAGTATTTCTTCATTGAAAGAAGAGCAAAGAACGGCACTGAAGGTTTTTCTCTATGGAGAAGATGTTTTCACTTTTCTCCCGACTGGCTTTGGCAAGAGTTTGATTGAAAGGTGGTTCATCCAATCACCTGCCAAGTATTTTTTGAAAGTGCCTGCCCCTTTTCAAAACAATTTTCAAAGACGGCTTCTCAGACGGTTCTGTGTAACAAACCATCTGGCGGGTCGGGTTACTGAAACTTTGACACTAAATCTCTTCATTAAAACTTCGATACGTACTGTACATCTGTGAGGGTAACAGTTCCTTATCTTGCCTTTATGTGTCTGAATAAAGAGATGATTACAGAAACTGACAAATCAAATTGCTTTTGCTTAGATTAGGTACAAATGATCCAAATATCAGCTGACATATCAGTCTAATATGAGCATGTACTGTATGTGGGTCATATAATAAAAAACTCCTCCTCACCTCCCGTAGTTCCAGCCTTTGGGCCACCGCCTCCAAACATTCCTGTCCCGTACTCTCCACTGACAGAGTGCATTCAATAACATTGCTGTCCAGCAGGCGAATCCGCGTCACAAAGTAGTTCTTGCTCAGGACGTTGTAGCGCCGCGTGCGCCGCAGCTTCAGCCGGAAGGGCATGGCTGGCTGGAGGTCGCGGCTGAGTCAAAGGTCAAAAGTCACTTGGGAGCAAGCAAGCGGAGAGAGGGGTGGGCGGGCTCTATGACCTGGCCGCTGCCCTCCTCACTCTTGCACGACGCCAGCCACGCCACCGGATGGAAAGATGCACCCTGGCAAGGCGCTGGCCCATTCCCAAAGATTTCCGGAGAGGAGGAGGAGGACGATGATGAGGAGGAGGAGGATGAACGGGTGCTGCAGGGAGAGATGAAAAAGAGATGGATTAGTCAATAACGAAGATAATCACGATAGTTTTGGGGATTCTTTTCAAACTTTTGAACACACAGGAATGCAAAAACTACTTGGTGCTGTAATCAGCAAACATTCTTCATATCAAACCTTCCTACATTATATTTCCCAATCTTATCAACCTGCTAGCCTCCCATACACAAGCCGAAACAAAAAGCAGACGAGGCTAGCAGAATCACCAGCGGTAACAGCGGTGCTACGATGTCAGCAGAGGCAGGAATCGCACGGTAGCAGACAGCTTTATCCTATAGTTATGGCAGCTGCGCTCTCTCCAGCCCCATGAGGCCCAGCGTCGGGCAAAGCCGGGAGACAGAGGCAGAGATGTAAGGCTATGGATGAATGGACATCAAACAGCCGAGCGCAGACATCCATCTGAACCCGGCAGCTGGCTTTGAGGAACTAATGGAGCTTCTAAAGTCTCATATCTGCCTGTGTGGGAGGCCTTTCCTTTCCTTTTTATCTCCCCTCTCCCTCTCTCTCTCTGCCCAACAGCAGCACAGCGCCAGACATTGAAGCGTACAGTGTAGTAGTGTGTAAGATCACACACATGCGGTGCGGTGGTGGCACAGATGCTGCCACAAAACAGAAAATGTCAATTCATGTTGTCAATAAGAAACTCATAAAACTGTTAATTACTGCGACAAAAGTGCAACATTATGAGGAAGCCTAGACACACACACACACTGTGGTTTTAAGGTTGAGACAGGTCTTTGGGGAACACTTTGAACACATCTCTGGGTTTGTCATCTTAGCTTTCATGTCTGTGATGAAGACAGAGCTTTGAAGTAAAGCACACATAAAGTATATTTACTATATTTATATAGTCACACCGGTAGTATAATGTATATACTGTACGCAACACTGAGAGGCAAACCTAAAAAACTTTTTTCCGCAGGTTAAAACACGAGCCCACCAAGGGATAATGCTTATGTTGTCAACAGGAATTAATTCAAATTGCTAAAAGCAGTGTCATTTCAAGGGTGGTGGCCACTTTGTAACCTTGCTAGACAGGAACTACACCACAAAACCACAAAACCACAAAACATCTCCACACCTCCTAATCAAGGAAAAAAACAACCTCTTCTCCAAACAAAAACACTGAGAAAAGTCACTGACAAAACTGGCGACCCGTTACAAAAACGTCAGGAAAGTGCATGAAAACGGAGACACAAAACAGGAAAATGCATCAAAAATGAAGAAAATGGAGAAAAAAAAAACAGACAAATGAAAAAGAATGAAAAGACCAAAATACAGCACGACAATGCTCCAGTGATCAGGAGAAGATGAAAAAGGAGGGGGGAGGAGTAGAGAGGGAGAAGGAGGAGGAGTAAAAGATGGAGTGGATGTGTTGCTTCTTGTCCCGGGCTCTGGCAATGTGCTGTTGATAGTCAGCTTGGACCCCGGCCCAGATTCCTCTCTACCCTGACTGGAAAAACAGAGCACACCTGACACAAGTATGCACCACAAGGAAAGAAAGTGTGTGTGCATGCAAGTGTGTGTGTGTGTGTGTGTGTGTGTGTGTGTGTGTGTGTGTGTGTGTGTGTGTGTGTGTGTGTGTGTGTGTGTGTGTGTGTGTGTGTGACGAGGCTGAGTGAGCGGGAGAGAAAAGACACAAGCGAGCGAGTCTTGAATGAAAAGAGCTGCAAACTGCTGTGTTGTTTGGTACGATCTGAATCACACTGTTTTTTTGTAACAGCCGTGCCCCTTTGGAAGCCGTAACGCATTCCTTACTCGTGAATCCATTGGAGACGGCTCACTGTAAAGTGGCATCATCTTGTGTTTTTTACTGGGCGTTCATGCCAACACACACACACACCGAGCGAGAAAGCCGCAGCAAGTGAATAATCGGGCTACAATGGGTGAGTAAAACCACCTTTGGGATATGTGACCCCAGCCGCCACCTGACCCGAACCACAGACCCTCCCCTCTAGCTCAAGCTTAGGGGAAGTGACATCACAGGTTGGCGGTAAAACTTCCCCAAAACACCTCAAGATATGTTCCCAAGCACACGGGCCCCGCGAAATCCCTGTCAACAAGCCTACAGATAAACACACAAAGACACAAATAAAGACGCATACTTTCACTGTGTGTAGTGTACAAACATAGACATGCATGAACAGAGCACACCGCAAACACACGGGATCACACACACACACACACACACACACACACACACACACCAGGTTCGACAGAGGTTAGCCAAAGGAGCAGACAGCAGTTAGTGCAACTCTAAACTAGTAATCAGTGGCGTGGTTGGAAGTGTGTGGTTGAGCATAGCCAGACAGACAGACAGACAGACAATAGCCGGGGACCGAACCCACTCCTCGACACAAAAAACGCTGCTTCAACGCCGCTACAGCGCTGCAGCAACATTCTCTCCCGACCGTCGTGTTTATTTCCAGCGTGCAAAAACAGCGTATACGTTTATGAATTTGCACATTGTAATTTTGTGGCATGGAGAAAAACGAGAGGGAAAACTGAGGGAAGAGGGTTGTTTTTCTTTTTCAGGATAGCAAGCTGTGGCTAAATATACATATATATGGAACCATTCCCATCTTTTGTTGTGTTTCTTCTTTATCCCCTCCAGACTGGTGTGGTCAGGGGCATAAAGGTGAAAATAAAAAAGATTTTTTTTCTGTGTGTGCTTAAACCACATTACCACAAGAATATAATTTCTTCAGCACTGTTTGCAGACGCATTGTGTGATAACGGGTTTGTTTGTTTTTTATATATCAATCAAGATAAGAAGATATTTAGCGTGCAGGAGCCATCTAGTCAATTCATATTAAAAAAGTGAGTAAATTAGAAAAGATAAGTCTAAGGCCTGCATACTTTTAACTGAGCACTACATTAATAAAGTTGTGTGTGCTTCCATATGCAAAAGCAAAACAGTGTCGTGTGCTCTGTCAGCTAGGCGTCACAAAATGTCAATGTGACAATGTAAACAAAGATGGCTGATTGATTATTTCCAGCATGTTGTAATTTATGTAGTTGGTGATCTGAAATGTCTTTGTTTGCCACAAAGAGAAGTCAATCATCAGAGACAGTAGTTTCTAGCATGCTGACCGACTGATTGGCTAAACCCCTCCCCCAAGCAGCAATTGTCCAATCATTGCTTATCAACTGTAACAGCAGGGCAGGCCTGTCAAACTTTGGATTCCTGCACATGCACAAGGCCTATTGAAAGAGGCTGGGTCACGCGTCATCAACGCGTCATATCTTTGGGGTACAACAAATGCGCAGTAAAATCTGGTCTGCACTCGCCGAAATTGAGCCAATCGCAACGCACGATCGCAGCTTCAGTTACACTGTGCATGTGTTATACCACATACCCCAAGACCCGTGTCCGCCCGTGTCCCAGCCTCCTTCAATAGGCCTTGCACATGCACAGGAAGCGGTGTGCAATGTTTTGTAGTAGCATATTGCATTTAGAGAGTTTGAGTGGTGGTCTTTTCTTTGGTCATGTCTAGAAGGTAACCCGCAAATTGCGAAAATGTGCAAAAACTTGCAAAAACTCTCACAAAATTTGCTGCCCGACGACCTATCCTAACCTTAAACATTCGAGGTCAATGCCTAACCTTAACCATGCAATTTGTGTTACCTTCCAGCCACAAACCTTTTCTTTTAGCCTTTCGGAAACCAAAAACACAAGAGCAAAAGTCTTGAAAAAGTCAAAAAAATCTGTGCTAACATAAGCTGCAGTCATTAGCATGTCCAGCTAACTAGCTCACTACCAACAGTAGTAACCTGGCGTTACTTCCCAGGCCAAGGTATCATCAACTAACTGGGTTAACAAAATTAGTTTGTTGAGTTACGGAGTTACCTTTAAAAAAGCCCTGTTCATGACAAGCACATGTGTAGTATTTCCCCACTGTGTGGAAGCTGCTCCTGGATGCTACGCTGACGTTAGCAGCTCTGTGCATCTCTTTATTGGACTTAAGGAAGTTTAAACTCCAGCAACCCTCAGCCAACGTTGCACAACGTTCATGTATGTAGCCATCAAATGAATATTAAAGACCCTTTTACAAGTTTCTCGTTTTAAAAAGAGTCAGTTGGAAACGTCGAAAATTCACAGAGAGATGATGTTTTCAACCAATTCATGGAGTAAATGTTTTAGCTAGCTGACCACAGTTATAAAATCCAGCAACAGATGACAAAATATATGATCACCAGCTAGAAATGAGGAGCCTGCTTTTGTCTACCTCTGTGTGAGATAAAAAGTTTGTTTCATTGTTTCAAAAATTACGAAGAATTTCAATTGGTAACTCTTCTCCCGTTATTATTGTAAACTGTGTGTTGTGTCGTGCCGTGCCGTGCCGGGCCGTGCCGTGCGGGAGAACGGAGAGCTTAACAGGTGTAGTAACAACAGTGACTAATGGGAGCACACTCAGTTAATGTAATGTGTTAACAGCTGACAAAAGACGGATATAAAATCAGTTTAAAAAACAATGTTGACACAGGTTTCCCCCCTCAGGGTGTGATGTTTTGCTCTCTACTCACTCAGGTGTGGATTCAGCAAAACAGGACCCAACTGAGAATTATAACCAAATCAAAACAAGTTGTCACAAACACCACAGCCAGCCGGGCAGCATTACACTAAAAAAACTACAACCAGACTGCAGGTCAAACACCACAAAAAAAATCACCTAAAATGTTTACTTAAATAATTACTTTTACATTATTGACACAAAGACAAGTTGTAAATAGTATTGCCAAGCATCTGCAGAGTAACAGAGGTGCTGCTGGTCTGGGTGCTGCTGTGGGTGCTCCGTCTCTCTCTCGGCAGCCCGTCTGTCACTTTGCTCCATTCACATCCACACAATAGCGGGAACAAAACAGCACTTTGTCGCCTACTGCTAAGACCATTAGACGCAGGCCGCCAAGAGCCGAGGACGCAAGTGTAGCGTGTGTAACTCAATCAATCTGATCTCTGTTGCTTGTCTGTCTGAAATACCAACACCACCCCCTTCCTCCTCCCCTCCTGTTACACATGAGCGCTGTAGCAAAACAAAGGGGTTAAGTGCTTCACAGCTCGTAACTCCTCTTCCTCCAGCGGACTCTTTTTACAGTTTGGTCTACGAGCCTAAACCAGGCCTGGGTCACGTAGTAGGAGTTCAAATTAAGAATTATTTACAGGCAGTGTGTTCAGGATGCTTGTTCTGACAATAAAAACATTATATTCCCCAAATAGTGCTTTGCTTTTTCTGGATTCTTCTGCTACGGTCGGATGTGGAATAATCTCTCGACTATCTTTGTGATGAAACCATTGAGCCAGGGCTGCAACTAACAATCATTTTTTATTATCGATTAATCTGCAGATTATTTTCTCACTTAATAGTAAAAAAGAAAAAAAATGTTCATTAGAATTTCCCTGAGCCCAAGAGGATGTCTTCAAATTTCTTGTTTTGTCCAAAAAACAGTCCAAAAACTCAAAAATATTTATATATAATTTCAGCAAATATTGACATTTGGAAGCAGTACATTTGCTTGAAAAAATAACTTAAAAATCAATTATCAAAATTGTTGCCATTCTAGATTTATTATTTAGTCCATAAAATGTTGGCAAATAATGAAAATTACATTATTAAATTTCTTTTCACATCCAAAACCCAAACATTTACAATTAAATCAGAGAAAAAAAAATGCAAATTCTCACATTTAAGACGCAGGAACCAGAGAATGTTTGGCATTGTTGCTTGATGAATGAGTTGAAGATAAATCCACTATCAAACGTCTTGTTGATTAATAAATCAATTGAATAATAGTGTCTGCAGTCACACCGAAGACTCCCATGTACACGTCTAAAAACTGTATTGTCCTATCTGGTGACTAAGCCATCTGTTACTCCAAGCAGACCTAAAACACAAGAATTTGAACTATTATATTACACCAACGTCTGCTCCAAAACAACCAGATTTGGTCTGATGTTTACCAAAAAAAAAAATCTTCTTTGGACTTTGATCCTCTTTTGCCCCACTGGCTTACCAAGGAGCTGAGACAAGCTCAGTCAGTATAGTGGGATGTTTTGGGGAAATACGGCTCTGAAGTCTGCACACATTCCTGGACACACACAGCCAAAGCTACTGGGAGCTGACCCTGGATCAGACTTGACCTGACTGAACCTCGCTGCCTAATTCACTGGGCAGTAAAAACACAAACTGTGTAATCTTTTGCTATATAACAAAGCGCATACAGTAAAGGAGCATGCACGCACACTACACAGTAATTGTTCTCCCAGGAGGACACACCACCAGGGCTCTCTGTTATCTGACACTCTGACCATGTGTGTTTCTGTCTGAGCGAAGCATATATGTGTGTGTGCTTTCATGCTTTAAAAAAAAAAAACACAGTAGACTTTGCCTTTACATGTCCTCACCTTAAAGGAATGAACTTAAATATATGTTACACAATATACTGTACGGTTGCTTCCATTGCTACAGTCTCTGCACACACGAACATACTGTCTGTCACACACAAACATTAGCAGCTGCAAACAGATGGTGGAGCCAGGCGGCCAGACAGTGTGTTTCTAACAAGCGCATCTGCTTCTTCACTTTCCAACTCTCTTTATTTTTCCTCTCTCTCTTCCTCTAGCTCCATCTTTTGAGACAAAGACACACACACACACGCACACGTTCTCTCTACTACATGAGAGCACAGCGACAAACAGACAGAGCAGTGTTCGCACAGAGGTGACATCCAGACAGTGAAGGAGCCTCGTCTGTAGCTTGACACGCTCTCTCCTTCCCCGTCTCCCTCTCTATCTCCATCACACCATACACCCTTCTGCACAGACCAAAGGGTTCAACTGGGGGGTGGAAATCATAAAAGCTTCGCTGAAAGTAAAACAAAATTCAGAAATTTAAAACTTGTATGTATAACGGAGCAACATATCCTCGCACAACGGTTCGTGTGATATCTTACAAAAGGTTATTCCTCATTTTTTGTGTGTTTCTTACGAATGGCTGGCAACACTTGATGTCAATTTCCGCTCTAGTCTTTTCAAGATAAACACCCGTCTTCACAGGAAACAACTTGGTTAGCTTTAAGCAACAAAACTACTTAGTCAGGTTTAGGAAAAGATCATGGTTTGGGTTAGAATAACTACGGAAGTGGTGTAACTTAAGTACTGAAGTTACAGGACAAATAAATCAACGCTGACTTTAAAAACGCTGAGTGTATGATATCGTTGTTCCAACAAATTTTCACTTGTGGGGCGTTATGATTTCTATTTTATTTTATTGATGTTAATGAAATGTAACTACTGTAAATGTTCATCATTTGAATATGCTTTGGCAATATGTACAGTGTTACGTCATGCCAATAAAGCCATTTGAATTGAATTGAAAAAATGAACACCGGTCTCCTGGGCAAAAGTCTGGTGTTTTTTTTTATTTTTTTAAGATCATTTTTTTGGGCTTTTTTTTTTTTATGCCTTTTTATTGACAGTGACAGTGATAGTGGTGAAATGGGGGGAGAGAGAGGGGATGACATGCAGAAAGGGCCACAGGTCGGATTCGAACCCTGGGCCGCTGCAGCAAGGACTCGCCTATTTGATACATGGGGCGCCTGCTCTACCAGGTGAGCTAACGCGGCGCCCCAAGTCTGTTGTTTTTTGACCCACCCATCCACTGCGACCTCCTCCCTACGCGGCATTTGTCACTCTTTATACTTCCTGGTTCACAATTACATGGATTACCTATGAATTGATTTTGTGGGATATATATATACGAATCACAGTGCATTACATTTCATAGGTATAGCTACGCATGATGTATGAGAACAGCCCGAACAGAGAACAGAACATTGTTTTGTGTTCATTTAGTAGCTGAGTTTAAGGACATTTCATTCTTCTGTGAATAACTGCTACTATCAGCCGATGCAACATCACGTCCTATTTGGAAATGGCATGCATTTAGGATTGCTCTTAAAACATCCACCATATTTTCCACTTACAGGCGATAATTTAGCCTGAAATGCTGAATCAAGGCTTTGTGCATGCCTTGTGTATTGCAAATTCCATGTACCATCCTGTGCCATAAGAGGGAGTGCTGGGCAGGATGGAGTTCAAACGTTTTTGCAAATAACTCTCAAGGTCCGTGTCATGCATCCGGACATATTGCAGACACAGCTACTTTCTTACACATTTTTCAACTTCAATGCTTTGTAGTTACTGTTACTGTTACTAGAGGAGACATGATGGTATGTGCAAAGACAAAAATCATAAAAAAAATCTCCAAAATCTAAAAAGATGCTGCTTTTAGAACACATAATACGTTTGCTTATCAGCTGCAGACTGTGAATTTTGGAGGACTGGACCACTTGTGCTCCATAAAAAGGTAAATAATGTAGAGCTGCAACGATTAATCGATTAGTTGTCAACCATTAAATTAATTGCCACCTATTTTGATAATCAATTAATCTCAATTTTTCAAGAAAAAAAAGTCTAAATTTTCTGATTCCAGCTTCTTAAATGTGAATATTTTCTGGTTTCTTTACTCCTCTATGACAGTAAACTGAATATCTGAGTAGTGGACAAAACAACATTTGAGGACGTCATCTTGGGCTTTGAGAAACACTGATTGACATTTTTCACCATTTTCTGACATTTTATAGACCAAACAACTAATTAATTAATCGATAAAATAATGGACAAATTAATCGACAATGAAAATAATCGTTGGTTGCAGCAATAGTTACTGGACTGAGTTCTTACGACTGTAGACAGAAGTAGGAGACACGATGTGTGCAAAGACAAAATCACAAAAAATCTCCAAAATCTAAAAAGATGCTGCTTTTAGAACATAAAATACGTTTGCTTATCAGCTGCAGACTACGAATTTTGGAGGACTGGACCACTTGCGCTCCATTAAAAAAGGTAAACAATATGATTTTCTAGCTCCACATTATTGATATTAAATGTCTGACAGCACACCTAAATATCATAATACCCAAAGGAACTGCAGGAAAACAATAGAAACGTGTTGATGTGCTGCAGCCCTGTGCCACAGTTGACAGTAATAGATAGGGAATGCCCAGTGTTTCAGGCTGGCATAACCATCTAAACACTGTCAATGGAACATGAAGAGGGGGAGGATCAAAGAGGGAGCAGCCTAACACTGACCAGAGACCGGTTTTCCAAACCAACAATGACGTAGCGCTGCCGACTCATCCTGTGGCAGTGAAATCTGGGGATTGATGACATGGAGGCAGGGAGAGTTGGGAGATATGATTGAGAGAAAGAGTGCAGTGTGTGTGTGTGTGTGTGTACACATGTGTGAGTGTAAAGATAAGTGAGGATATGGGGAACGGGGCAGAAAGGGAAGAAGAGGTGTGACACCGGTGTTTCTCAGGCTCTTATCATGTTGGTACAGTTGGTCAGGACGGATGGGAGCGACAGCGAGGCTGATAGCGGTGGCTCTCTACCTCAACAACAGAAACACAGGACCATCAACCATCGGCCACCACGTCTGCTCCAGCCAAACCACGGTGCTGTTCACATTTTCCATGCCCCCTCCTCCTGGGAACCACATCACACCATACACACAAACACAACTCCACACACACACATGCTCAATCACCAAAAAGCCACCGAGTGTTTTCTCACAGCGGAGGCACACCAACACTAACAGGGACCTCAATAGAGTTTACAGGCCTATGAAAGCAGCGACACTTTGCTACTGGTGCTGACATCCGGCTGTATCCAACACACATAATGGCTGCGAGGAAAGGAAAATTCACACATTTTAAACTTGACATCAAATGGAAAATGTCTCTATTAGGAAAAGAAAAAGAGAAGTGGGCTACACACTTCCTCACAAAATACCCTAATAAATATGTGTGTTTTCTGCTGATCGGACAGAGAGGGGTCTGAGGGGGGCGGGGCCAGCAGTGATTGACAACTCGCCCGCAGCACCTGGTAGGTGGCGGAGTGTGGGAGAGTTGGGCAGGTCGCAGCACGCTCTCTGCTCTGTTGTTGTCTGCCGGGCTGCCAGAGAGCACCGCGCTTACACAACTCTGACAAAAGCATCTCTGCGAGTCTGAATACACTCACCACACACACACGTTACTGATCCACAGTCACATACATAAACCCGGCTCGCACAATATTGTATTTAATAATATCACATATTATATTAGACTTTTTTTATAAACATGTTTTTAATTACTGCCTTCCTAAAACGCAGATTCATATTCTATTTATATTAATGGCTATTTGTTTCAAGAGAAAGAGAAATAATTGCATTTAGGTTTGTAACTTATGCCAACAGCAATTCATTTGTTGATAAATTGTCAGAAAATTATGAAAGATCACAATTTCCTACAGCCAAAGGCTAAATCTTTAAGTTGCTTGTTTTGTCCGACCAACAGTCAAAAACCTAAATATATTTAATTTACAATGATGAAAGCAGAAAATCCTCTCATTTTGAGAAGCCGGAACCACCAAATTTTAGGCACTTTTGCTTGATAAATGACTCTAAAGGTTAATTAATTATCAAATTTGTTGTTAATTAATTCCTTTGTGTAAAAAAAGTGATTAATGGACTAATCATTTCAGGACTAAAGTAGGGCTGCAACTAATCGATTAATCTTTCGATTATTTTCTCGATTAATCGATTAGTTGTTTGGTCTATAAAATATCAGAAAATTGTGAAAAATGTCGATCAGTGTTTCCCAAAGCCCAAGACGACGTCCTCAAATGTCTTGGTTTGTCCACAACTCAAAGATATTCAGTTTACTGTCATAGAAGAGTAAAGAAACCAGAAAATATTCACTTTTAAGAAGCTGGAATCAGAGAATTTTTTCTTAACAAATGATCAGTCCAATTTATCAATTATCAAAATAGTTGGTAACTAATTTAATAGTTGAAAACTAATCGATTAATCGTTGCAGCTCTAGATTAAAGCATATCTCCTAACCTGCAAAACCATGTTAAAGGGAGCGAATTAGGGTTTCTATCTATAACAGTAAAAAAATGTTTGCAAAAGCTGCCGTTTCTCATTCATTTAGACAGCTATACTTTGCATCACAACAACTTGATATTGTTATTCTATCAGGAATGCATTAAAATGAAGAAAGAGGTCAAAGGTCACGGCCTATTCTCTGCAGAATAACAAGAGAACCACAAGTTTTGTTGTTTTATTCTGTACATTTCTTCTCCTTCAGTTAAACTTCAACGACAATAACAACAATAACTTTTTCTCCCTCCCTCTCGGCCTGTGCTACAGCGCGAGCACTTGACCAAAATTACAGGTATGTTCGCCCCACATAGCAATCAAATGGCCTTTACACTCAAATGACCACTGGCTACACAAACAATAGCCACTTTTACTTTTACGTTATGCAGTAAACACCTATTATAATCTTACCATGCTGAATGTAAACAAAACAAGCCTCTGGGACTTGGTGTTAACATTTCAGGAGCACATAGAAACTTTTCCTTTGTTTTCAACAACATGGAGGGCAACATAAACATAATAGACATATATTAGATATGTAACCCCTCTCCCTTGTGTGTCAACACTTAAAAAAGCCTCACCATGCAGGTGATGAGGAGCATGAATGAAGGCGGTACCTACAACTCTGACTTTTTGGTCCTTTAAATCCTCCACCAGTGTTTTAAAAGTGGTGTGTACTCCCAAGCCACTTGCTCTGGCACCATATAATTTACACAGCATGCCTTTGAGCTTATAAAGACAGCCAGATGTGTATATGTGTATGTGTGTACGGCCTACGCCTCCTGCAGCTATGCTATATTTGCCTTTTACAGAACTCTCCCCTTTTTTTACAGTAATGGTGGTAGTCCAAGGTGCATGTCCAAACACATCTTTTACATACTCTCTCACACAAACATGCATGCACGGTGCACACACAGGGTGTGAGCAGGGCAAACAAATGATGATAATGTCATCATCTGCAAGCTCATTTATTAACCCATCATGTAAAACTGCAATCACATTTGTTTACTACCTCATTTTAAAACTAATTAACTTGCACACTTTGTTAATACATAGTATGTCACTGCACACTTTGCTATTGTATATAGTATGTTATTATTGTTGTTATATTAAGATAAGATAAGATAAGATATTCCTTTATTAGTCCCGCAGTGGGGAAATTTGCAGTGTACAGCAGCAAAGGGGATAGTGCAAAAAACAAGATGCATCAGCTAACACAGTAAAAAAAGAGATAAACAAAGTGTAACAAAATATGAACCATTTAAATAGAAGGAAGTATAAAAAAAGGAGCAGTATATACAGTATTGACAATAAACAGACTATTAACAAAATTGCACAAGTGGAAAATGATATTGCACAGTGAGAATTACACCTGAGTAGTACTGATAGACAGTTGGTGTACAGTAAAGTGCAATTATGCTAGTAGTCTGGTATATTTATAGTGTATTCTAATATATTCTTCATATTGTGTATACTATAGATACTATCTCTGTGGATTGCCTGGATAACCTGCTGCTGTAACACAAGAATTTACCAATTAGGGATCAATAAAGTACATCTATCTATCTATCTATCTATCTTTGAAATGGATGCATGTGCAGCTCTCAGTGTTTTGTTTCTACCTGGATGGCTCCATGCACTAAAACATCACAGTCAACTCTGTTAATGCAGGTTGTTTTCAGTGTACAATTGTCATTTCTAGGTATAATAACAAAGTGCATGTGCCCATTTGCCTCCCCAAAAGATGCCCAAACTTAATCCTATAAGGTGGGTGGGGGGTCCTGCAGAAGGCTCCATATTTAGTATATTAATATAACTTCAACTCATTTACTGATTGTTTGGGGCTTTTCTGATTAGAGGTGTAACTTCTATGGACACTTGTTTTCCACAAGAATTTCCCAATTTGGGATCAATAAAGTCTATCAATCTATCTATCTTTGAGATGGATGCATGTGCAGCTCTCAGTGTCTTGTGTCTACCTGGATGACTCCATGCATTGCCCACTAAAAAAATCACAGTCAACTCTGTTAATGCAGGTTGTTTTCAGTGTATAATTGTCATTTCTAGGTATAATAACAAACATATATAACTTCAACTCATTAACTGAATGTTTGGGGCTGTTCTGATTAGAGGTGTAACTTCTATGGACAAGTTATTTAGTTCTCCACATCCAACAGTAGTGTTACCAAGAGGAGAGGAGGATTGGGGGCTCTGTGTGTATTTTAATGTATGTTTATGTGGAGGAGGAGGAGGAGGAGGAGGACAGGGTGGGGGCTTAGCATGAGAATATTTGGGATCCCCTGTCTGCCCTACGTGGCCCAGCCATTTGGCCTACATTTCAACACAGCTCGTTGAGACGTTAAAGGAGTTTTTCCTCTAAACTAGAGAGGATTGGAAACAACCAAGAACATACTGTAGCAAAAACTCTCCTTTTTTGCAACAATTCAACTCACCCTCAATCCTTTTGCTACATTCCGTGGAGAAAACTCCTCTATCCTTTTTTCCTCGACGTTCGTTGAACCTCACAGCAAACACATAATCCCCATATGGTCTTCTGGATAAACTCCCATGTAGGAAAACAAAATCTCGAGAGACTCTTGAATCATACGAGCGCAACTTTCTGAACAAAAAAACTGAGTCCTTGTAGCTGCTTCAACTCCAAAAGTTTTTTAGTTTTTCCACAGAGCACAAAAGTGATTAAAACATTTACAAAAAGTTGTCCAAGTCGACCGTGGTTTAGCTCCGACGGGGTCTTCTTCTAGAGCAGTGACTCTGGTAATGTTTATAGTAGTGGTCCCTCTAGTGAGTCTAGTCCAATGGAGGCGTTCAGGACAGGGGGGAGAGAGGAGCACATGCTGCGTTCAAAAGCTGCAGAAAATATTGTAAATCTCGCGTTTTTAGTTTTAAGAAGGTGTTTAAAGCAATGGTTTAAAGAGAAAACCCCAAGACTGACATGATTATGATGAATATGAAGAAATTAGGAAAAAATTCTTTACAAAAATTAAATGTAAACTCCAAGATTTTGATTCCCTCTCTGACCAAAATAAAATTCTACTTGTAGAAAATAGTGTCATCACCATAGAAGCTGCAGGATACATTAGTGCATGTCACAGCCTAAGAGACAACCACAACAACACATAATAGATGTAACTCACACTCTGCCTTTTATTTACTCCTCTACTTCATGTTTTTTTGGGGGTTTTTTTTTACATTTATCCTTTGATATTGCAATATATTGTTATTAATTGTTTTTCATTTGTTTGTTTGTTTTATTGACACAGCAAACATTAATTACTTCTTCATTGTTTTCTTCCATTTACATGCATGTTCTTTTTAAATATCTATATATTGTAATTGGCTTAATGAATTGTATACAGTATATGTATATATATTGGTTTTTGTTTTTATTTTGTTCTTTTTTTATTTTTATTTATTATTGAATTGACGCTTTGGCAATATTGTTCACCTGACAGTCATGCCAATAAAGCAAATTGAATTGAATTGATTAAAGGATAGTGAAGTAGAAAATACATATTTCTGCTGCACCAAATTATGTAATCATATTTTCAGACTTTTCTTTGATTCTTGTGAATTATTGTTTTTTTTTTTTTTAAAGGTCCCATATTATACTAATTTTCAGGTTCATACTTGTATTTTGTGTTTCTACTAGAACATGTTTACATGCTGTAATGTTAAAAAAACAACCTTTATTTTCCTCATACTGTCTGCCTGAATACACCTGTATTCACCCTCTGTCTTAAACGCTCCGTTTTAGTGCATTTCAATGGAATTGCAATGGAATTGCAATGGAATTGCGTTGCTAAGCAACATTTTGGGTCCATGTTTACTTCCTGTCAGCTGATGTCATTCACATGTACACTGTAACAGGAAATAAACTGAGACACATTTAGAATGTTTACATTTAAAACTGTGTAATGGTCTAAATATTGTATATTTGTGACATCACAAATAGATGGAAATCCTGACGGCTTGTTTCAAACGCACAATTTCTATAAAACGAGTTGTGTGTATTTCTCCGTATATTGAGCATTTCGATACTTTCACAGTATTTATAAGAGCACTCAAACCTGCTTTATAATATAAAAGATATGAAAATCTTACTTTTTACAATTTGGGACCTTTAAGATTTTTTTGGGCTTTTGCCTTTATTTGATAGTGGTGCATACCGCCTTCTGTATCGGAGTGTGTAGATATGCTGCACTTGTTAAGTCAGGGAAAGCAATTTACCTTCATATTATCAGACGATAATTTATCTTCTATATTTCATTATCGGAATAATACTTAATAATATAAATTTCACATTATCAGACGATAATTTATCTGCTATAATAATACTTAATAATATAAATTTCACATTATCGGACGATAATTTATCGGGCCCGATATATATCGTGCATCCCTATTTTTTAGCCTACCTCTACAAATTTTTTTAAATAGAATAAAACAAGGAAAATCACATGTTGGAGCCACTTGTGTGATTTGATGTGCAAGAGGAGAACAGCTGATAGTGAAAGTAGTTAAATTAATTACACAGCAACTTTATTAAAGTAATAGTTACTTTTTAGCTATTTTTTAGCTATTTGCCCTTGTTTCCAGTCTTTGTGCTAAACTAGGCTAACTGGCTGTACCTTCATATTTAGCATACAGACATGAATGAGAGTGGTAATGATGTTCTCATCTAACTCTCAACAAGCAAGTGAGTAAGTGTTTTAAGAGTGTTTCCCAAAACCCAAACTATGAATTTAATATTTTTTTCCCCTCACTGTTACACTATTACACATGAGCAAAACATAATTCCATGCTGCTTATTGGTCAAAAGAAAGCAACTTCACAAAAAAAAGCTAGTGAAAAAATATGTATCCATGTTGATTTTCCCCACTAAAATAATTTAAAATTTGAGAAAACCCAGCCCTGGTGTGGACCGTGAAGGCATCACTGTGTGTCCAGATGCCTCCGGAGCTCCGCCCCCTCCACTGTGACATCAGACCGGAGGAATGTGAGGAATGCTGGGCTCCTGGGAGAAGTCCTCCTGGTTTAATGGTTTTCCAGGGGCCACAGAGGTGACTAAACGTGGAACAAAGGAGGTCCCCTCACATATTTATGTCCCCCCTTTTTGCCTTTTGGCCGGGGATGAGTTACAGCCTCGGTGGGGTAATTTATTTGCATAGCCTATACATTTTTACAACATGTATAGGCTTTAGAAGGCAGGCAAATTTGGACATTATTTCACACAATATATAGTATATTTTGATATAAGAGCAAGCAAGACACATATACTTCTATGTTAACTTATAGTAGGTTGTGAAATACATACAAAATAAATACATAAATGCATCTTATGTGATATGTGGATTAAGAACAGGACCATATATTGCTTGTTCAACCCCCAAATAATGCCCTTTTCTGATTTGTATTTTATTTTTTATTAAATATAAATAGACGGTGCTTAATTTACAGTGCAATTGCAATATGTTAGATGTATAAAGTTTTCCATTTGTGCATGAAAAAAATTATTTAAAAGATAGGAAGAGGAAAATGTATATATATATTTTGTTAATACATGTATGTATATTTTGTTAATATTTTGTATTAAACAAACAAAAAAAAGAAACAAAAACAGTAACAACAGATAGAAAACAAACAAAACACATGTGTATTAATATGCACATACAGAGTGAACACACCAGACATAAACAGCAGTAAATAGATCATTCTGATTTGTATTTTAACATTTATTTATTTAATTAGTTAACTGTTCAGTTATGCTTTATGTACATGTTATAGGCCTACATATTATCTCCTATACGTATCCCCCTACCTCCCTATGTCCCTACGATTTTTAAAAGCCTTCTCCACATTACAAAATCATTCAAGTGCAAATTAAAAAACACAGTTTTTCTTTGTTTTCCTGGTCAAACTTAAATATGTTCAGTTCAACAAATAACCAGCCTTTAAATGGCCAGTGTGTAGCATTTAGGGGGATCTATTGGCAGAAATTGAATATAGGCTAATATATTATTCATATTATTATATTTAAATACACATTATATACAATATATTATATCATATGTACAGTATATTTGTAAATATTTTATCAATTTTATTCCATACATTTTGGATTCTTTTGTACATGGGCTTCTAGGCCTATCTACTGTATCAAGTCAACTTGCACATGTATGCGTGAAGGTATGTGTAGGCTACATTATGAAATGTTGGGTGTCACTTTTGACCAAAAAATATTGTGTTCAATTTGACTTGAGTCTTAATAAAAAATGTGTTACTTTGACTTGACTGGCTGAATATGAATTATTATCTTTGACGCCCTTTTTTTCCCATATCTCATAGAATATTTGGTGTAGAAAGATAATTTTGGTATCGCCATAAAGCTGAGACGTTCCTCTTTACAGTAATACAGAAAACTCAAAATGTGTTTCTGAGTCAAAGTGATTCAAAATGATGGAGCAGGTCACATATTAATATGTAGCCTATGTTTTCGTTAGTGAATAATCACCTGCAAATAAGAATGTTTTTTTTTACCTTAGCATACGTGTTTTCGCATTTGTGTCTCGACCACCGTAGTTCTCCTACACACTTGGCACACGGGAGCAGTTTCAGGTGGTTGCAATCTGCATCCTAAGTAGATGCCACCAAATCCTACACACTGCACCTTTAACAACCCATCATATCTGATTGACCTCTGTGTCCCAGTGGTGCCTTCAGTTGTAGTAGTATAACATGAAATTTTGTACATATGGTCATATATACTTGTGTTTTTGTTGTTGTAATAATTTGATGTTTCTATTTCCTATACCGCTACCTTAAACCACCTTAAACAAGTAATCTCATTTAAGTAAAATGTTATTTAATATGCTGCTGCAATGTACTGTCACCCACTTGCTGTTATGCTGTTATGAGCCCTTGTGAGTGGAGTCCATAGTGATCTCATTATACCCTTTTTCAAAGCAAACTCTATAAATACCACAGCAAATGAGTAATCCCTGTATCCTGCAGGGAGATCACAGGAACACTTAATGGTGCCACAGGAGAGTGAAAAATACAAGTTTATAAAACAGGTATTAAAGTGATCTTCTGTTTGGGATGAGTGTGGTGTTCAATAAGAGAAAAAGTAAAGGGCTATATGTAACTCATTGTGGTCCTCTGAAGTTACTCTTCAGTTCTTATTTAGCTTGATAAGTTGGAAACAACATTGTGGAAAAATAGGCCTACACATACTCAACAACCAACATAATTTATGTATGTATTTGCATGATGATTAGTGTAAAGGATAAAGCATTAAGTGAAAAAGAAGAACAATTCAACCCTCAGCAGCAGAATAAACTCTGCCTTATTTGTGACCAAATTGCAGCCTCTTGTGGCTAAAATGTAACTTGCAGCAGCTGCAATCAGCACAAGAAAACCAACATGTCAGTCAGTATATCACTCAATAATTACTATAAGTAGCACTTAAAAACATGTGTTTACAAAGTTCAGAAAAGAGTCAAACCAGATAAAAAAAATAGTTTCCATAACAAAAACTTAAAAACTAATATATTAATTGTATGTATTTATGTTTGCCTTAGTAATTGTAGTACAAAAGACACAAGTATTTTCCCAGACTTATAAACTTCTCAGGCAGGTGGTCTTGGAGCCAAATGGTTAATCACCTTTATTTTTAAACCCAGACAAACAAATATCTGATGATGCATGTGCTCTGTACTGCACTCTGACTCCATGTAGTCCTCTGCATCCTCCACATAGCAGTGCTCCACCGCTGTCTATCACTGAGAGAGCCTGTTGCTTTAAAGGGGACATATCGATTTTGTATTTTCGTTATTTTACAAGAACAGGTTTACACGCCTTAATGTTAACAAAAAAATACATTATTCTTCTCATACTGTCCGTCTGAATATAAATGTATTCATCCTCTGTCTGAAACGCTACGTTTTAGCGCCTGTCTCTTTAAGAACCCCTCCAGAAAAAGCTCAGTCTGCTCTGATTGGCTTGCGAAGAAATATGATGCACCTTTTGCAGGTAGTTCTCAAGCCGTGGTTGGAGCTACTCAGATGGGGGTATATTCTAGGGGACATATCGTGAAAAACTCACTTTTTCAGTGTGCTCATACATCTGGGTATCTTGAGTACTCCCCTTTCTATGTCACATACATTTTCAATATATACAGCAGCTTAGATTTATATTTGACAGTGATATGTACATGTTACAAAAAAAAACCTGTATATTGAAACAATAAATTATCAAATATATAGTGTCATTTAACTCAGGAGTTCTCAGCCTTTGAGAAAAAATAAACTGGGCTGTAAATATGTGTTATGCCACTGTCAGCTGTAGTGACCAAAATAAATATTCTGCTTACCCTCATCCATCATTGTCATATTTTCTCACCACACGCTTTGAAGCTTTTACTGGCGCAGGGTTGTCTCCCACATCACCTGAGGCAGGTTGAACTTACTGAGCTGGCGCAGGAAGTCGT
>CAKALU010068674.1:72563-138039 GCA_916700995.1 Hozukius guyotensis
GTGCAGCCCCACATTGACTGCATCATCCACTGACCTGTTTGCCCGGTAGGCAAACTGCAGGAGGTCCAGCAGGGGTCATGTGATGTCCTTCAAGTGGGTCAACACCAGTCTCTCGAAGGATTTCATGACCACAGACGTCAAGGCGACAGGCCTGTAGTCATTTAAACAAGTGATGGAGGGTTTCTTGGAGACTGGGATGATTCTGTAAGAGCCAACACATCCTCTTCACAGGTCCTGAGAGCACATAGGGGGTCAGTGGTGAGAGGTGAGAGGGTGGCAGAGGGTGCAAGTGGTTGTTTTAAGTCTGGTCCCATGTCGTGGTGTATAATTATTAATTAATGCTGCGGTCTAGAGAACTCTGACTTCAAACCGTTCCAGGTGCACGAAGTCAAACGTAAACAAAAATCATGGCTGACCCTGACTCATCAATCACACATGGAGAAATTAATCAGAGCAGGCAAGGATACCAATTCATACACCGTCAGAGGCCTCTGGAATGCCACACACACAAAATAAACATTACATTTTCAGAAAGGATTTTTTTTTTTTTACCTTTTCTCCAATAATAAACTCAGATTTCTGATGTAAAGTTGGACATTTTAGCATGGGGGTCTATGGGAATTGACTCCCCTTTGGAGCCAACCTAATTGTCCATTGGCGGAACTGCAGTTTTTGCACTCCTTTCATCACCGGAGGTTGCCAATTGGTCTCAACTCTGACCAGCGGTTGTGCCTGAGATCAAAGAGAAACAACATGTTTTTTATTTTCTATTTTAGGAATGTTGGAAACAGGCAGAGGACTGTGCTTCCTGAGGTATCATGTGGGAGATGCTAAAACACTGGCATCGCTGTTATGAGACTTTCAGTCCTTTTACCCGGTTGACATCATGTTCTGCTTCACTGACATTGCGGTGGGTTTGAGACACTCAATAGGGCACAAGAGGTTCTTCCTTGCGTATATGTCTACATTTATAGTGGGCATCATCCTATAAAGCATGATTACAATGTTTTGGATGATTGGATCACTGGCAGCTGCAGCAAGATGATGTGTTGATGTGACATATAGTCTAGTGGTCTAGAGGGATGAAGATCCATTTATTGTGTTTTATTTGCTTTCTTGGTTAGCTTATTGTTATTGCCAAAGTTATTGTGCACTCTATTATATTGCAGTGTCAGTTATTGCACACTGTGGAAAGTCTATCTGGTCTATTTTCTATCCGGTTTGTTTTTTTCTGATAATCTTTTCTTAGCAATTTAACCCTGTCTGCACCATTGGTCTAAAGGCCCTGACACACAAAGCCGACTGTCGGCCAGTTTGGGGCTGTCGGTGAGCGTCTGTCGGTCTAGTTTTTGCGGTGTATCCAGCACCGTCGGCTCTAGTCTGCCCATGTCAGAGGCTTTTTGGCCGATTTAGCACGTTGAATCGACGGCGGAGCTCATCTGTGAGAGAAATCACTATGATTGGCTGTTCAGCTTCAGCGAATTGCTGCACAAGAAGAGAAACAAAAGTGAGGAAAGCAAGCCAACGAGTAAAGTCGCCACAGGCGCCGCTTTGTTTCATGTACGTATCATAACAACAGCTCGTAAATCCGCCCTCCTCAGTCTTCCGGTTTCCCATTTTGAATGATGAATACAGACCACCGCTGCCTGCTGGTGTGGAGAGTTATTTCCTATCACTCAGGTGCAGAACGTAACTAACGGCTAACTGGCCGTTGGCTGTAGTCTTTGCAGTGTGTTCAAGTGCAACTTGTCGGCCAAGACATAGGCGACGTGAGGCGACACAACAGTCAGCCTTCATCGCTGCTAGTCCTTTGATGTCGGACTGGTGTGTCTGGGCCTTAAGGCTCCATACCAGCAGACGGCGGTCTGTATTCGTCATTCAAAGAGGGAAACCTGGCCTGCGGATATACAAGCTGTTGTTATGATATGTAAGAAAACTTCAGACACCGGCTGACTAGAGGGACACCGCAAAAACTAGGCCGACAGACACTCACCGATGGCCCCAAACTGTCCGACAGCCGACCGTCAGCTTGGTGTGTCAGGGCCTTTTAGCAAGACTCACAGCTAAACAAATTTGGTTTCCCTGTTTTGTATTTTCAACTTGAGAAATACTTATGATGAAGAGCTGTGTAAATAAACCTGACCCGTCACTATGAGTTAAAATGCCAGCACAACTGTTTCTAAAAACCTGTAAAGAACGATAAAAGACAGTTAAGCTGGAAAAACAAATAAGGGATAATGAATTGAAAGTAAAACCACAAATTATGCCATGTTGACACATCAGATACAGCTCATGACATTCACTGCATTTATCTTTTTCATTGTGTGATAATAACATGCTGCTTCGTCAAAGGGAACCGGGAGTTAACGTCTATATCCGTCAGCATTAATCAACATCTGCAACATTAAACCTTCAGCATCACTTGGACAGATGTTAGTCTGCATCCTCTCACTTTGTTGGTTTATTAAAAGGATTTCATGTGGAGCAGTTATGTTTTGTCAGCACATTTCTGTGTGCTGTCTCGTTTACTTTTTGGTCAGATGTATCCTAGGTCGGCTTGTTGTTTCTGTCAGTTCAGACATGATTGTGATAAACAGTTAGTTGAAATTCACATGACCCAACATAACATCTCCAGCTGAACTCTCCTTGATGCATCAATACACCTATAAATGGGCCACACATGCCACTAATAGCTGTGTGTTAAAAGTGTGATGTCACTGATTAGTGTCTCCTCTCTGACATCAGCAGTTTAAGTGTTTTGTTTGAATGAAAATCTAAAGACATCCTGGGGATTTTTTTTTTTTCTTTTCTCGCCTAATAAAAGTATAAATAAACATGTTATGTTAGAGCGGAAAATACTTGCAACATACAGTAATCTAGAAAACTTTTAACTCGTTGCGTGGAGTGAAGAGCTGAAAAAAAGGGAGGAAGATGAATCACAAGTGTTAAAAGAATTAGCTGAACTTAGTTTCAAAGCAATCAAGAGAGAAATGACAAAGGATTAGAGAATATCAAGTAAAATTGACATTTATGAGTCAAATTTAAAGTAAAATCATAATCTTCATGTCACACTAAAAATGTGACACCTTTCTAACACTATAGACTAGATCAGTGGTTCCCAGTCTGGGATCCGGGCCCCCTTTATGTGGGCCCCAAAGATAAAAGGTTGAGGTTGTCAAAATTAGATTTGCTCATGAATAACTAAAAGGATAATAACACACTTCCATCCATTATCTGTAGCCGCTTATCCCATTCAAGGTTGCGCAAGGGGCTGGAGCTGATCCCAGCTGACATTGGGCGAAGGCGGGTACACCCTGGACAGATCACCAGACTATCACAGGGCTGACACATAGAGACAGACAACCATTCATGCTCACATTCACTCCTACCGGCAAATTAGAGTCAACAATTAACCTAACCTGCATGTCTTTTGGATTGTGGGAGGAAGCCGAAGAACCCGGAGAAAACCCATCACGCTAACACGGGGAGAACATGCAAACTCCACACAGAAGGGCCCCAAGCCAGGTTTGAACCTGCGACTTGCTGTGAGGCGACAGTGCTAACCACTGCACCACCGTGCCACCTAATAACATAGGATGAAATATGCACCGATCAGCCATAACATTAGGACAGCATGAGCACCCTGACCGGTCTGCGGCTACGCAGCCCAATACGCAACAAACTGCGATGCACTCTGTGTTCTGATACCTTTCTATCGGAACCAGCATTAACTTTTTCAGCAATTTGAGCTGCAGTAGCTCTTCTATTGGATCGGACAACACAGGCCAGCCTTCTCCCTTGTAAAAGTCGCTCACATCCTTACGCTTGCCCATTTTTTCTGCTTCCAACACAAAGTTCAAAATGTTCACTTGCTGTCTAATATATCCCACCCACTGCCAGGTGGTATTGTAACGAGATAATCAATGTTATTCACTTCAGTTGTCAGTGGTCTTAATGTTATAGCTGATCGGTGTATTTTTTTGCTACTCAGTAGCAAAATCTAATGAAATATTCTGCTTCAATCCATATTTGTTGGCGTTTAGCCTTTCAAAAACAACATTTTCACTAAACCTATTTGCTCTCCCGCTTGACGCACACAAAGGGAGGCCCACACTTGTATTAACAGGGCGGTCTAGCAGCAATCTAACAACACAATAAATTACATTAATTAACCACAATAACAAAAAAATCTATTTCACTATTATAGTAAATTAATTAAGTTACGGAAATTAAGTTACAAAAACATGATCATATTATACATCTGCAGTCGCTTGGCGAATCAGTCAAGACATCATCACTTTATTAATGATGACGAAACTGACGAGTTCTATTCATTAAAGAAAGATGATTTAATAAAAAAAAAAAAAAAAGACTAACTCATTAAATACACTAAATCACTTTATTCAAACTGAGGATTTTGTTCGAGGATTTGTAATTTCAGGGAGGGGGCTCAGCTTTTCTTAGATACAGGGAGGGAGGGCTTCAAGGAAAAAAGGTTGGGAACCACTGGATTAGATGAATGGATTCATAGACTAGATGGATAGATACATTTTATAAACTAGAATACTAGTGTACACATCCACAACTCTATGTTACCTGTTTGCTTGGTGTGTGTGTGTGTGTGTGTGTGTGTGTGTGTGTGTGTGTGTGTGTGTGTGTGTGTGTGATGAAGCAGTGTCCATCAGTTTGCCCGAGGCTTCCTGGTTTAAAGCCAGAGCAGCTCTTCTCTGAAGCTCATGTTTTGGGATTTGGTGGTGTGGGAAAAGTTCATCCTGAAACTCAAAAACTTGCAGGCGTTTTGTTAAGCTTTGCTGATATAAACCAGCTTGTGCCACAGTAAATGGACACTTTTGAAACCACACATCTCTCTCTTTGTTTTGTTCTTTCATCCACACTAAGCCAGAGTTTCCCCGCCCACAATAACTCACCTTTTTCTAAAATGCTCTTCTAAGGTCATAACTTTAAAAACAGCTACCTCATACGCTGAAAATGGAGCTTTTCACAATCTGACATTTTCCAACCTTTTGCAGCTGTAAACAAGCCCTCTCACTTCCTTTCACTTGAATTATGTCTTTGAACCTCGGCCTCTTCCTCCTACGACGTATGGGAGGAATCAAGGCAACACACATTAGCCAGAAGGGACATTCCTCCTCACTCGGGCAATATTTTGAAGTGACGTCTGCCGGCACAGTTGTATAACCTGACACTGAGCTTGAGATTGCTTAAGGATTGGATCTGGATAATGAGAAAAGCAATTCACATAAAGTCTGTAATTGGCTTGTAAAAGGTTACAGGTACAGTAAGTCTATTTATTTCAAGCTTAGGTGGCTTATTATGGGACTAACAGCCTAAATAGTCTATCCTACTCTGCAGCTTTGGGGGGGAAATAATTGGACTCTCTAGGGCTGAGCTGAGATGCACTTGGAAAGGAACAGAGGACATCACAAATAGAAGATGCCTGGCTGGCTAATGACTAAACAGTAAAAAGGTGGTGGCGTGGTATTTTCATGATTCATTTATTATGTAAATCACAAATGCCAAATAACTCCAAAATGGAATAAAACATGTATACGTCATCTGACATATAAATGGATCAAATGTATTCACACCAGGGAAGACATGGCTGTTATTTATTTATCTCTTTTTTTTTCTGTTATCACAGTTTACAGCCACAGTGAGCACTAACGTGAGGGTTACAAATGTCCAAGAGGACTGTGTGATGGACGTCCTCATGTGTGACCTCAATCAACTTACTGGTATTGACCTTATTGGTAAACCTATAGGTATCAAATGGTGCTGATGTCACACAATTATGGTCAGTATTGTTGCCAAAATAATGAGCCAATATATTCTGACGATTGGATATTCATATTCATTCATTCAAATGTATCACATTGTCCATGTAAAGGCACGTCAACGGACATTATGCAAAATATAAAACTAAATGAAAGACAATTACCGTGTGTGCCTCTTGGACCATGTGCAGAATAAAGATATTTTGGGGCCGCATGTCTTTCCACTGCATCCATGTTGGTTCTTACCCATAGTGCCATGGTTATACCCATAATGCCACACTCTGGTCATGTGACCCGTTACACTCTACATCAAATAAAAGCTTTTACATAAAGAGCACTACATTTTAACCAAAGATTATTTTAACCAATGTTTACCTTTTAACATCCTATTAATTACATGTTTTAATCATTTTTAATGATGAATTTATGACAGAAAAATATGAAATAAACTTCTCATTGAAACATGTGTGAGACGGTTACACTCACGTATGGTTCACAGCCGTGTCATGCTGCATTCAGAGGTCCTGTTTTTGACAGGAAGTTGACTACGCAATATGTTTGGGGTTCAAGAGGTTCAGCATGTTGCCAGGCAATAGACAGGTTCAATCATGTTGAAGGCCTTTGTGTGTTTAGATTTTTATTTATGTGTTTGTCGTTGGGTTTTTTCTTTTTGCATTTTCAGTGTCATGCTTGGGAACTCTCAGAAACGCCCACGGTCTTTGGCAGATTCTCTGACGATGTGAATAACCCATGAGCGGTATTCACAGAGCTGCTTATATGGACTCTTGAGCACAGTAAACACAACCCCACTTAAAGGAACATAAGAGTAGGCTACTCTGGAGCCCAATCCCAGGGTCCACCACCCCTAAACAAGGACATATTTCATGTTTTATATGTTACTGATGTTATGTCATTTTCCAAAACGTCATTCACAGACAAAGAAATGTACATTTTAAATGACATATAGCATATTAAGACAAATACTGTCTCAATAGTTGCCTTGTTTTGAACATCAACATTTACTGTTTACTTGTCTTCTCCATCTTAAAGGCTGGTTGAGATAATATCATTCTTTTTGCCTTTGCAGTCTCTAAAACCTCTGCAGATTGATGAGATAATAATACTTGTGTACATGGCAGTTGGTTAAATGGCAGAGTCAGTGATTCACACCCTGTGCAGCCTTGTCCGGGGGCTGCATTATCATTATTAAGCGGTGGAAGTAAGCAACATCAACAGGGGGATGAATTACGCATGCTGTTGGAATGCATCATCTCCAATTTGTTTTTTTTACCTTTATTTATCCATCGAAGAGATGGCTTAGCATGCATGCTCTTTTTGTTTTAGCATCCATATCCAGAAATGACTGAAATTTACATGCAGGAGCAGAACAAAGACCACCTGCAGAGGAAGGACACATGGAGGTTAGGTGGGTTAAATCTATAGAGGCACTTGTTGCTGAGGGAGAAGAGAGAATGACTCCCACTTCAGACTTAAATAGTGTTCTCATTATCGTTTTAACCATCTGTACTCTACGATATATAAGATCTTTTTTTATCATCATGCATTTCTTATGCATTTTTATTTGTTTTCAACCATTAGGATTGACCAGGCGTCCATGCTGGTACTGGTAACCCGATTTGTTCAGGTCCTATGCCCTGACCAATGGGCTATCCCAGCCCGCTCTCATTCCCAGGGCGTCAAATACCGAGGCTTTGTCATGGCCGTCGGCATGTGATACTGCTGCACAAGGCACACTTTAGCGCCATTATGAGACGCACCGGGCTTTCCATTAATTACAATTAATGGAAAGCCCATTAAACCCATCCGTAGCAATAATTAACACTCAGAGAAAGTGTTCCAGGAGTGTGGTGACATAGTTTAAAGAGCGGAAAGACGCCGTATAGGCGAGAGGGAGGGGAGGTGGATGGGTCCAGCAACACAGGGCTTTCATCCAGGAGGGTCTCTGCAGATACAGACACCGCCACACACTTCTAGTGGGTCATAAGTGATGATTGAGAGGGATTATTTTTGTATGAGTCTATATTGTTTTTTGCGTAGTGTACCTTTAATGTGGAGTTAGAGCAGCACCATTTTAATCTGATAATGTGTGCAGATGATACTCAGAAAATAGATGTCATTACGGCAAGATGCTGCAAGTGGTAAAAATGTGGTATTAAAAGGGACCTATTACTGTATGCTTTTGTGCATGTAAATATGGTAAATGTATGCATTATGCATTTATATAGCACTTCTCTAATCTTCCGACCACTCAAAGCGCTTTACACTACACACAGCATTCACCCATTCACACACACATTCATACACTGATGGCAGAGGCTGCCATGCAAGGTGTCAACCTGCCCATCAGGATCTAATCTAAATGCTCATTCACACAATTTGTGAATTAAGTCTTGGGTTTAAGTCTTGCTCAAGGACACTTCGGACACACTTCGACATGTGACTGGAGGAGCCGGGGATCGAACCCCCGACCTGTGGACTACCTGCTCTATTTCTGAGACACAGCCACCGCATGAAAAAGGTCTGCAAAATTACAAAGCCCAAAGTCCAGCCCAAAGGGAGTTACTCTCCCCCACAGAAACACTGCTCCTGAACTGCGTGAAATGCCTTGCTTGAAGTCCTGCTTTTTTTCCATAATGTGGTGATGTCACCAAGTAAAACATTTGCATAATGAATGAAAAATAAAGCCTTTTTTGAACATTAAAGCATGTAAACATGCACCGGAAATCATCAGCACAATAGGTCCTCTTTAAAACTGTAAATATAAAAGCTTAAATCTATCCACACATTTCATTTTATTCATGCAAACAGAACATATTAAAATACCAGAAAAAATGTATTTTACATTTTAAAAAATGCATTACAACAGTTACACCATCCTGCAAACCTCTTATGAAATGAACATGAGGGTGGGCTATGGAATCACATAGTGAGGGACTTTCATTACTTTATTACTTTGGGGCGGCAGTAGCTCAGTCCATAGCGACTTGGCTTGGGAACCGGTGCCTTTAAGCAAGGCACCAAACCCCCAACTGCTCGGGCACCTGTCATGGGCAGCCCCCTCGCTCTCCATGGCATGTAGGTCCTGTTTGTGCATGTCTGTGTATTTCGGGACTGTGTGTACTGTGTAAATAACAGAGTGAAAAAAATTTGATTTCCCCTCGAGGATTAATAAAGTGCCTTTCTTCTTTCTTTCTTCTTTCTTCTTCTTCTTCTTCTTTTATGCAGGGTAAATCAACAGGATATCAGTTGGATAAGGAAGGGCAGTTTTATTTTTATTGGAACGAGGAGGTGCAAGGTGATAAGCAGGAGGTAACAGTTTTTAAAGAAAGTAAACTCCCTTTTCAAGAGGTATTTGAAGTGATTATAGTTGTCAGAGGAGAACATTAACTTGATACATTCTGACATACCAGTTGAAACTAGACAGTGTAGTTATACATTCCGCTGCCCCAACCCTTTTTGAAAACACCATTTGTTCTCATAAATGCAACAATATATTTCAAGCCTTGGAAACAGTCATGTGTTGTTAAGCCAGATGAATAGACCTTGTGTCCTTTTGATGAACTGCTTTAGGTTATAATACAGAACAGATGGAATGTGAACAAGGCGTCTCTTCATAACGCCACCCTGAAGGCATTTGTTTTCTAACTTAACAATGTTGTCATTTCAAAATGAGCACCTTTTAGACACAGCGCTATCTCATGATTCTGCGATGCTTTCTTTTTCTATTGTGTTAGAGCTTTGCCAGAACATATTTGACTTCCTGGAAGGTAATAAAATAAAATACCCTGGATCCTGAGCAAGTTTTTTAACAACAAAGTATTTCATAAACAGAAATGGTCATTTATTTCATGATAGTAGTTTTTTTATTATTAAATTTGCCTTTTATTTTGGTATATGTACTTGGCCTCTTTTTTACCAATATATACACATTATTTTGCATGTCATAGATCATCTTTATTGTTCAAAGAGGACAGTTGTTTCCACAACCTGCCCATACTTGTGTCTCACATAAAAACATACAAAGAAAATGTGGTCACATATGCACATATATACTGTACATTAAACCTGCAGTAGGCAGTTTTTGGTATCATTGGGCAAAAAAACCATAATAACCTTTCAGCATATTTTAATTCAAGTGTTCTGAGAGAAAACTACACTTCCGCACCTCCTCATGGCTCTGTTTTCAGGCTTTAGAAAATCTAGCCTGTGACGGGAGACTTTGGTCAATCACGGGTCATTTCAGAGAGAGAGCGTTCCTATTGGCTGTTCATTCAACGGAGGCCGCTGTCAATCACTCGCAAACGCCGATCAAGCGGTCAAACTAGGCGGCGTTGATCATATATGAATCAATATTCTGTTACTGTAATGCCTATTTCTCGCTTCAAATATTTTCAGAAACATCTTGTAGTGTACTGTTTAGCTGTAAAATGAGAAAATATCTACCCTCTGCAGCTTTAATGCCCTTACATATATCTGCACATACATGTATTTTGCCAGAAGTATTCCATTCATACATTTCAATCAGTAGCTTGAATACTTTGCATGTTAACTGGGCTACTTTGCACTAGTAAATTTACATGTTTGCATGAAGTAAACAGGTACCTGTCGCCATATCAACAACTTTTCTTTAGTATTCTTTAGTCTTACTCATTATTTAGTCACGTTGGCCTTTTAAAGACACAGCAAAGGCAGGATGGATGAACATATTTTGCATGGTAACTGCAAAATGAAAGGCACAAATGAACAATTTATTAGTTGTATCAGTGTTACAACAGGCATATGTTGTCTCCACTTGTCCTCCAGTTAACCTCCGTTTACTCATGCGTGGTTGATCCTTGTCAGCGTTGTCCTTGTATATCATTCCTAGAAAATATGCAAAACGGGCTATGTATAAAATGTGTATGGTCTTGGCATTCAACGCATGAAAAGGAAAGTGTTTTTTCTTTTCAACAGCATGGCCTTTGATAAAGCACTCTGTGTCTGTGTGTGTGTGTTTGTGTCCTCTCCATTCAAGGTGTAGTCATGACGTCTAAACAAGTGAGTCAGGTCTTCCTAATGAAGTTTCCACACAGGGATACATGCACACCTCGTAAAACAAGAACCGCTGCAAAACGATCCAGTCAAATCGATTTGAACACTTCACTCTCCGTCCCGTTTCGAAAGGATGTCGCTCTCGGCGTCAAGATGTCAGCGATTAGGACTGACCTTTGAGGGATTTAGTGTCAGGATTGGCAGGAATCCACCTGTGATCTATTTTGTTTGCTTTTATAAGTGTATGATAATGTAAACATGCACTCAAGAACTGGGAGTGCTGGAACATCCTAATAATCACCCATTCAGAATATGTGTGTAAGATTGAAACCCAACCAGAGGAAGAAGCAGAAGGAGGAAAGAAAGTTCAATAATGCTTCACCTGTTGTGGTGACGTGAGCCGCTGCACCATTGATTAAAAAGTGTGTGGGTGGCCTTTATAGGCCTACCTTCCATACACACACACACACACACACAAACACACACTCCTCCCCGTCCACAAAGGAGCAGGAGACCCCTTACCTCAATCACACCCCGAGGCCTTGAGACTCCGAGCTTCACACTTCATGCGTCTATAAAAAGAGCTTTCCTCCTCTAAGGAAGCAGCAGCAGACCCTCTCCTACTGAGCATTTCATCACAGAGCACAGAGAAAGCAGGAGAGGAGGAGAGGGATCACAGTTAAAGAGTCGCCACTCTGGGAGATCTTTGGACAAACGCAGAAGGAAAAACAAGAAGAGAGGAAAATTACGCTTTTGGAAAAGGTAAAGAAAAAAAACTTGTTTGTGGATTCTTGTTTTGGCATGGATCAAGATTGTGTCTGATTGTTGTTGTTAGCTTTTTGTTTTTCTGAACGACTAAGCACTGATTTAGGATTTTCTGACATCTGCATTTGCTCTGTAAATTATAAGTGAAGTGTATTTATATTGCATAGTTACAGTTCAGCTTTTTGAAGAATATGCACAGCTGTTTTAGGTGACATTTGAATTGCTTTCCGTTAACATAAACCTCCACAAACACTCATCTAACTTACAGACCCTTTAAATAAGTCCATATGTTATTAACACAGAAGGTTTTAATCTATTTTGATCGCAGCGTTCAGGCTTTCTTTTTCTCAGAGTATGTCTGTGGAGAGCAGAGCTCAGCTGAGTGAGTCATACTGTAGGAAGAGTGTAGAGTCTCTGCCAGAGTTACGAAGACGATGGCCCACCAAGGAGTCACTCGTTAGAACAGAGAGAAGGGAGGGAGAAACCACAAGATGCAATTTCCCAACAAAGGAAAAAAAAAATGAACTCATTGCACCAAGATGAAAAATGTTTTAAAAAGGTGTTAAACATTTTTTATAATTTGTTTTCTTTTCTGTTATCTTGCTTCTTCAAAATAAATCCCCTAAACATTCTATTTCTAAATAAATGTTTTAACAAACTAAGAGAGAGAATAAGAAGTGATAATAGCATCAAAGAGATGAGGAGAGGCGTTTGCCTGGTGGAGATGCGTCATAACTTAAGGGAAAGAATTTGTTTGTATGTCTTCTTCATCACCTAAGAACGATGAATGTAGAATCTTACAACACCTATACGTTTCCTTGCATCGATCATCGTCCTTGAAGCAGCACAAAAGGTTTGCTGGCCACTGATCTCACAAAGCCAATCTTAGTCATTTCACCTCACTGACCTCTCAATGTTTGGCAGTAGATCTCCCTTTTAATGTTAACGAAGGAGGTGTAGCTGAGAAAATGAAAGCCTATTCACCAAAGTAATTTAATTATTTAATTATTACCATACCACATGTCATTATTGTGTGGCCTTGAGCAGCTATAAAAGAGGCTGTTGCATTCCTTATTTGTTTGTTCATTTGTTTCTGGTTCTGTTTTTTTCCCAGCAGGGTTACGACATTAAAATTAGAGCCAATTGGAAGATAGTTTAGGGACTGTATCAAAATTACTGCAGTGGGGAACGGCGGCTGAAACTTATGTTTGACTTTCTAAAAAGCAAGACCTTCCCCAGGGTCATTTGTTTTTGGCTATTCCCTTGACCTCAACTCGGCTCCAATTATTTCAAGTTTAATATGTTAGTGGAACAATCATGATAGTCCAAATTGCACATTAGGAGCGGAATTATCAATTGCCAAAATTATGTAAAACATAATGGTGCATCCTGTTGACCGAACATTACAGCTGCTCTCTATTTTTTAACCAAGAGCTGCTAAATGAACAGTTAACACCACTGACATTTCGATTTTTCAGCTCTGCAATATTTCCACTTCATCCATCAGGTTGGGTTTGAATTTGAATGTGCACGTTATGGGTTAAAGTTATAATCCTAAAAGGGAACTATACACCTATTTACAAAATTCAAATATGTTATTCAAAGACAGTCCAAAAAATATGAGTAAACATGAACAACTCTCTCCCAAATCCACAAACTAGAGTGCTAAAACTCAAATTTGTGATGTCATAGGGTATAAAGTGTGGAACTGCTCCATAGACAATGAATAGATGACACTGAGAGCAGCCAGGGAAATGTTCTGAGTACATGGGAACATTTTCTGTTTCACAACTGACAACACTACAATAGAATAAAGATCATTTGGGTATAAAAAAGAAAACAAATATTCTCCCCTTTATTGTCTATGGAGCAGCTCCAGACTTTATACCCGATGACATCACAAGTTTGAGACTTACTTCTCTGGTTTTCTGGCTTTGAGAGAGAGTAGCTCATGTTCACAAAGATTGATTGAACTTTCTTAGGTCGTGGAAACAACATACTGGAATTCTTAATTTAGGTGGTGTTTCCCTTTAAGGTTTCAGTCTCTGAGCAGCTACTTTGTCAGAAATGCAGCCAAACAAAACTCACGTTGTTTTAAAAATGGCCAATCTGACTTTTTTTTTTTTCCGTCATGCCATAACAAACCCGTGATTTGATTTCCTACTGCTGATAGTGCAAGTAGTGTCCCACAGAACAGCAAATTCTTTTTGCTTTTTTCATTACTCAATAACAAAAGAAGCACTGAAGATGTCTTTTGTAGATGCGTGTTTGATAAACGGTCGCCGTCCTCCCAAACCGCAGACAAACCACATCCTGTGGTTGCCTCTCAATAAAAGCCACCCAGGGCCAGCTGAAGGCATAGACCATATAGGCGGTCGCCTAAGGCGCCACTTTCTGGGCGACACGAGTCGCCCTCTAAAAAAACCCCACATGAAACAAAGAAAGAAAGAAAGAAAGAAATTTGAATTAAAACTTTTCACCCTTGAAACTCTCTTTCTCACACTTTTTCATCTGCCCGGCCACACTTATTTGATAAGTAAGCAATAATGTGCAGCAAGCCGGTCATTGTTGTGAAATAAACCCCGACCCGGCGTCTTGCATCGCCCTGAATTGATTTGTTTCACAACAATGACTCGCTAGCTGTACATATATATATATACTATACATATATCCCACTTATTTCACGGCTAATTTACGGTCTGTTATACATAACAACAGTTGTTGTATTCAACAAATCTGTGTATTAATAAAAGTGTAAATTGTAGTGCAACTGTCTAAACACTTTTGAGCCAACAATATCAGGGACCAATTGTCTATTTATATTATAATAAATACAGTTATTTATGAAAATAAAAATCGTAATTGTTGTATTAAAACCATTGTGATGTCCGATGTGTGTTGCGGTTTATGGGGCTAGGTTCAACTCCCCAGACGCCTAATAACCCTGCAGCGGCATAGGCGGCAGCGGTGGGGGGGGTTGGCTCCAAATCCAAATTTCGTCTAGGGCACCAAAAGGACTAGAGCCGGCCCTGAAGCCACCACCATGTTTTTAATGTGCAGCAGCAGCAGCTGTGTACAACAAGGGAAGGACCCAAATGCAGTTCAGGTAGACAAAAAGAGTTCAGGGATTTATTGAAAAACTGGAAAAAACAAAAGCTTTCTGGCATGGTGTACAGAAGTAACAGAAAATCCACAGGTGAAAAGAAATGGATCAGAAAAAAGGTGAGAGGGAATGAGTAGAAGAGGGGCGGTTATATACTGCAGGGCTGATTAGGGAAAGTGGAAACAGGTGAGCAGGTGGAAGTGGAGTCAGGTGACTGGGACAGTTGGGAGAGTCTGAGGGCATCTGGTGGATGGATGGAGAATGGCAATGCAGACAAGTGGCTGGTGACAGGGACTGAAAATGAAACAGTAAAATTAAAAAAAACAAATCTGAGACAGCAGCAGTGGAAAATGCTCAGTTTGCAGTAACTTAATACAACTCTGATGTGGCTGACAGTCAATTATTAATGACCACATGGCCGATTTGATTTTGGTACCATGCTGGTGGGTAAGATACAAAACATTAGACTAACACAACAGACATTTGTTCACATATTACCACAAGACAAAAGTAACACAGTATTTACAAGAATGATACAAAGGATTTAAGTGCAGTACATCTGTCAGGGTTAGTGAGAAGTGTTGTTATTGTACTGGAGGAGGTGGTGGGCAGGGTGAGAGGGGTCAGAGATTATTATTTTTTGCTCTTTTAGCTGTGCATTTGAGATATAGTGATTCACCTGATGGGAGGAGGGGAGAGCCAATAATCTTGGATGATTTATTGACTGATGAGAGGTGAGTGTGCTCTCAATGACGGCTGTGTTAAACTGAAGGAGGAGGCTTTGTTTTACTTTGAATTTTTTTTAGCTGTCTTTGGAAAAAACTGTCTTTGCTGGGCTTCTTTTGTAATGTGGTCTGTATTGATGTGTTGCTGATGTGCGTGCCAAGATATCTGAATGAGTCAGTGATGATTATAGGCTCTCCTGAGACGTGTATCCTGAAATCTAGAATGAGTCTGTGTTTGAGGATGTAACAGAGGGTGAGATAGATGAAAGGCTATTCATCTTAACCCTCTGTTGCCTCCTCCCGATCCAGCTGCATATGCAGCTGTTGAAGAGAGTTTATTGTATTGAAGGCCGAGCTGAAGTCAATTAATGAAAAGCATGTGAACAGTTTAACATTGAGGCTGATACCAATGAAATAATGCATGCCTCATTTCTTGTGAATCCCTCGTTCGTGTGAAGCCAATTTGAAATTTGGGATGGCTATTAGTTAATTTTACAACTTTTAGGACATAACGATTTAAATGAGGGTTATTTACGTGTTCGTACTGGGAAGTTGATTTACCTCAAAAAAATTATCCATTGATTTACAGATGTCTCTCTTTACATTCATGGCTATGGACTCATTGTCGTTTTCGGTCCAAAACGGTCAAAGCGCTACCGAAGCGCCATCTAGCGGCTATTGTCAAAAAAGCACCAGTGTTTCGCCTCTTTGCCTCTATATACTCTTTGGCCCCGGTCTTGTATCGCCAGTCTGCCCTCAGTCCAGAGAATGAAGAAGTAGAGCTGCCCCCAGGGCTTGTCAATAAAACATCCATGGTCCGTATCCGTTTATAGTTTGTTTTATTGGATTAAACTCAAAGTGGCACAAACGAGAAAACGACCCTTGCCTCTACCTGCTTTGCTGGAAGACAAGCAGGCGGCTCTTCTTTGGCGCAGGTAGCTCGGTATTACACATTGCACCTTTAATTGTGAAGTTTAAAATAAAGTCCCAACACAGTGACATGATTGTTGTCCTCTGCATATGGCAAAAAGCATTTTGTGAGCGTAACTATTTTAATGTCATTATTTAATCTTTTAAATTATTTTTTAACAGTAAATCTCGCAAGATAAAGATCAAATAAAATATAAATCTGGAGTGAGAAACTATAAAGACCTGCTCGCCCAAAACAATCCTCCTTTTCCTAACACTATACCCGAATAAGTTTCATACAGTCCCTTAGGGTTAAAAGTTACAAACCTTAATCAAGCCTCATTTGGGAACTAAATCACATGCTCTATGGCTTCAATTATCAACCACTTTTAAATCAGATTCACATGCAACTGCTAAACAACGACAACAAGACCATCTGTTGTGATGTCAGGAATGTTGATGAATGGTATTTGAGCTCACAGTTATTATTCATACACGCACACACATAGCTGTTATCTTGATGTTGAAACACGCCAAGTTAGGTATGTCATGTGTGGAAGGAAGTGTTTTTTTTCCAAGAGACCATTATTATATTTCTTCACAAAAGTAGCAGTTTCTTCTTGTTTTGAATAAGTGACTATTTGAGCCTACAAAGTAACTGTCGGCAACTCATAGCATCACTTGTGTTTCTGTCCTCCAAACCAGGCTGAAGATGGTGTGTCTGTCTTGTTTGTTAGTGGTGGTTATGACATATGTGTGCGTCCCCGGGTTTGGGTCGGTGTGCTGGGACAACGCCATCTGCAACGACCTGAGCAACAAGGTAAAGATAAGGGTAGGTCCAACTGTCTTCTCTATCATCTACATTGTTGCTTTCTTTCTATTTGCTCTCTGTTACTGCCATCACTAGGCTAGTTCATTTCACACAGGGTAATTCAAAGTGATGAATTTGTATTGGACACAGAGAAAACAATAAAAAATAGACTAAAAGAAAAGCATAAAAAATATAATTTGGAGTTTCAAAGTTCATTCTTGACTTTGGAAACTGCAGTTGACCTAATAATCTTTGCTCAAGATCCATTTAGTAGCTGTTCTGGAGCTTTCAATGTTATCACATTTCTTCTTCAGATTTTAATCTTTTGATGCTCAACTTTTAAGCCAACATGGACGAGAGGTAAAATTAAAACATCTATCAAATCCATGACAACAGAGCAAACTCTATCTGCTTATAGGAACATCGTGTGATATGATCAAAAGCTCCAGAACAGCTATTAAATGGACCTTAAGGTGAGATTGTTTTGTGTTTGATTTAAAAGTGTGAAGTATTGTCTAAGATCCTCACAAACTTTGCTCCTCATTTGTTCAACATACAGTAGGAGGGACAATAAAAGCAGCTTCTCCATGATTAGATTAATATGTAACACCACACCAGTTTTGAGCCATCTTAAAGGGGCCATATCATGCTCATTTTCAGGTTCATATTTGTATTTTGGGTTTCTACTAGAACACGTTTACATGCTTTAATGTTCCAAAAAACACATTATTTTTCTCATACTGTCTGTCTGAATATACTTGTATTCACCCTCTGTCTGAAACGCTCCGTTTTAGCGCCTGTCTCTTTAAGACCCCCTCCCGAAAAAGCCAAGTCTGCTCTGATTGGCTTGCGTGAAAAATATGGCGCACCTTTGCAAAGGAAATTCTCAAGCTGTGGGTGAAATATTATAACGAGCCTGCATGTGACATAGGAAGGGGAGTCAAATCTGAATGGCTTGTTGAATCACATGTTTTTTATCAAGGCAGCCCACAGAAAAAAACTGACTGGGTTGGTAAGCACTCCAGATACACAAATGTTTGTGCACAAGCACTGAACAAGTAAGTTTGCCATGATATGTCCCCTTTAATGGTCTGCAGGCTTGATTATATGGCATTGAATAAGCAGTAGGCCTATATTTTGGTCCTAAACCATTTCTAGAGATTTACAAATGAGTAGCAGTTAAAGCTGGAACAAATACTCGATTAATCGATCAACAGTAAAACGGTTTCATAAGTCATTTTTCAAGCCAAAATTGCCAAACATGCTCTCATTCCAGCAACTGAAATGTGAAGATTTGCTGCTTTTGTTTTATGAGAGAGTAAACTGAATATATTTGAGTTCTGGACTATTAATTGTGATTAATTTGCATGTCAATATATATTTTTTTTCGAACTGTTGTTTTTGTCATGAGTGCTTTCACACAGAACGTGAATATTACACAGCGTAAAAGCAACGTAATTTTTTTCTGGAACAAGGTCGGGTTTTTTTAGCTTTCGCACCGCAAATAACCAACCAATCACGTTGTGCGGAACGGGTTGAGGTGCGGCTATATTTATGAAACAACACAGAGGCTCTGTAGTCTGAACCAGGACAGCCAACTTTATTATTCCTTTCAACCTTGACAAAGGCAGCGCAGACCAGATCCACTCTATCTGTTCTTACCTTTCGTAATAAAAGATATATAATATTCACAGACGAGTATTTTGCATTTTCGTGTCGTTAATTCCTCACACCCCCGGTGTGTAAAGGCCTTTAGTCAGACAAAAAGTTAAAGTTTTAATTTTTCACTATTATCCGACATTTTATGGATCAATATTTAATCGAGAAAAGAATGAGGCAGATTCATTGATTAAGTAATTATTATTTGCAGCAATGAGAGAAAGTCTATTATTTCAGTTTTATCTTTAAGTCAATGTTGGAAATTTTTGCACATTGATTTTTTCAATGCATGTATTCAGGTAGTCTATGAGACCAAATTATTTGGTGATTCAGATATGTAAATTTGAGTGTCATCAGCGTAATTATGATCAGAAACTTTGTTATTAGACATAGTTGAAACTGCTGGAAGCAAACAAATCACTCTGTATCAAAGCGATAAAATACAGGCAGTTGCTCATTATTTAATTATTACATTATTACTGTATCATCATCAACTCTTCACATAACAGTACGTTTTCAAATGTTTGCTGGTGTTTCCTTCCACACAGGACTGCATTCGCCTCTGCATGTCGGTGATCCAGACTGAATTCCCACAGCTCAGTGCCTTGGCCCTGAATGTTAATGATGATAATGAGCTCTTACTCAGCATCCTTCTGGCCACCTTGGTGTCTGAAAACAAGATATCAGAGTCAGATCTGAGAGCCCACAGCGACGAGCGACGCTCCTATTCAATGGAGCATTTCCGATGGGGCAAACCCTCTGGCCGTAAACGGCGGCCTGTGAAGGTTTTCGCCTCTTCTCTGGAGGGAGGGGGCTCTTCTGAGGGCAGTTTCCCCCCTCAAGCTCGCAGGCAGCTGAGCAGCAACGAGGATGAAGCGAAGGAGGAGCTGATTGGAGGAAATCAAAACCAGGGATCGCCAAGGGCGAGGGTCGGCTCCAAGTCGCAGTTGAGCATGCAGGAGAGAAAAGATGGAACCTATCGGATGAGTCACTTCAGATGGGGGAGCCCACCTGCCTCTAAACGTAATGGCTTTATGAAACAGCGGGTGAAGAAATCTCAGGGGCAGCTGGCCAATCTCTTCAGGAACATTATAGTCAAGGATGTGCAGAGGATAATGGGCTGAATGGAGGATGGAGGAGAGTGGGAGGGCCGAGTAGTTGAAAGAATCTAATAGCCATTGCATGTTATTACCCACAGGTCTTAATTTTAAAATACATAAACTTGTCACTATCATTAGCATGTTGTTGAATGTCTTTTCTGGGCCAAAGGTTTGTCTCATTAAAACCTTACCTAAAGATAAGAAACAAGGCAGTTTTATGTTAATAAAATAAATAATGCACCCGCAGACTTGACCGTGACCTTCTTGGTCTGATTTGAAAGCTTTTCAGAAGTGTTTTTTTTTCTTGTCATTATTGAACCATATGTTTTGAAGAACAGAGAATGCCGTTCCAGGGCAAGAGGTGGGTGTGAATGAAAGTATTTAGTTTATTTACAGAGTGGTATCTTTTTGTAAATTAATATAATATTAAAGATCATTCTGTTTTGTCGCAAACAATATTGGTAATTGACTGATTTCATAAGGAGCACAGACTTATAATATGAACTGACAATGACAAAACATAAAATCAAAAAATATGTATTAGATTTTTGCTGGTGACAGATGGGGAAGGCTGGTGACTTATGGTTTATACTAGATTTTAAAGCTGCTGTAGGTAGAAATGGAGCAAATATGATTTAAAGAAATATATTTTTATAAAACGGTCACTATGTCCTGACAGTAGTGCATGAGACAGGTAATCTGAAAAAAATCATATGCCTCTGTGTCCTCCAGTGCTCCTAATGACATCTGCAAGATTTCACAGACCGGAGGGAAACAACCAATCAGAGCCGAACTGGAGCCTGTCTAACTTGCACTCCAACTGACTTAGTTAGGTGTTGGAGCAGGTGATGAGTGAAGCTAAAATAGTCAGATAGTGCTGCACTATCGAGCAACGTCTGACATCACACCTAACAAAGAAAACATTCCACTTTATCAGGCTTTCCCTATCAACAATAACAAAATAAATCAGAAACACATCAGACATTTTCTGCTTACAGACAATTTTATTGTACAACACAGCAACACCACTAGCATGCAAAGTCAGGTATGACACTCATAAGGCATTTTCTCCATGTAAAAGCTGCCTTTTGTCACTAGGTAATCCAGTTTTTAAAGTGCAAAGTTCACAGAATGAATAGATTTGACCTACAGCACTACGTTGTAAACAGACCTATTAACCAGACATGTAATGACAAAAGTAAGATTGGATTACCGTCAGTTAATATTACATTACACTATGCAATGACAACTAGCTCACTGGTAGATTTACAGGTCTTCACTGCGAAGTTGCAAGATGCCGAAAAGACAATTTTACAAGATGGAAGGTTTTTAGACAGCTGCACGTTGCTCTAAGATCGCTTGTTCTGCGTTAACATGGTGGAAAGAGTCACTGGACGAAGACTGTAAACTGTGTTTGAAAGAAGTTTGGTCTTGGATAATGACGATTAAGACACACGTCTGCATGAATGTTCATATAGACACATGAACAAATACACTCACACACACACCTGCACTGACAAAAAGGGTAAACAGATCTGATACACTGGCATGTGTGGACATGAATATACATACGGAGGACACTACATTGTAAAAAATAAAATAATAAAACAACCAACTGGACTGTGACAATCAGGGGACAAACCAGACACATTAAACGAGATGACTGCAACGCGTTTCACGCTCGATGCCGTTAGTTCACAGAAGCGCAGGAGCGGGAGGGTCGGTCTCTTAACAACATCACAAAACTGATCATCACAGCACCACAACAACAACAAGAACAGAAGGTACAATTTAAAAACACAAAAAGGATCTGCTACCAACAGTTGGGCTGTGTTAGCCAGGCTAGTGGCAAATTATTGCCATTATACTTTGTTTTTATATACCTGTGTGTGCACACATGCACACAAAATGGCTTTTAGACTTATTTAAATCTTGCTGAATGAGACAGGTGCACTGCTTGGAGGCAACAGCAGCAGTATGGCGTAAAAACAGAGTGCAAATTTAATTCCAGCAGGATTGAGAATGTAATGGCAACAATACGGGTCATGAATCTGGTGCTAAAACTTTCTCAAAATCTGTGGCTAACAATGAAGTTGATTATTTCAGGTTCATTAATTGTTCACTAGTGTGATCTACTGGCCTGGAGATGATTTAGATTTCCACTGCGGGCTGTTCAGACCTTTGTCGATATTTGATTTCATGTGCTGCTGGTTACCTATTTGAGATTTTAACAAACATATCTGAATACTAACTAAGTAGCTTCCTCCCTTATCTACGGACACAATCAGTGCAGTGGCAGTCTAAAATTAGAATCAATATACAGTATATATACACACACAAAAACATCCCTACTCTGTACATCAGCTTAAAGATTTATATATTTCTCTGTATATACACATTTATATGGAAAGGAGAAAAATAAAGGATCCGTAATTATCTCCTAGTGTTTGATCTGGTAAACATCACAGTAGACACTTCAGAAGTTTAGTGTGGTCGTGACTGTGGCGCAGTGTGTGTGTTTTTTGTTTTGAGTCACCTGTAAGGCACACTCACTTTGGGAGGATAGCACACAGATCTACAGTTATCTTTCATTTAAAACCACAAAAATAATAATTAGAAGAAAGAAAAAAAAAGGTGCAAGAAATAAATGCCCGTCATGAAAGAAAAAGCACTTTTGGCTAACGCTAAAAAGGCAAAACAAAAAAAAGCATTAAACACTGAAGACAGATGTTAAGTAACACAGATGTTCAGTAACATGGGAGATGGGGAGAATTCATATTTGCGTATATCTATCCATATTTCATTCAAACATACACAAAAAAATACACTGTCGGGTAAATAAAAATGCATCTAATTTACATACGCTCTTCCTGGCCATAAAATCAACAAAAACAAGTAAAATATCAAAATTGATCTAATTTGACGATCAAGGGTAGTATGGCACCCTGTAAGGGACAAACAGGTCAAAAGAATTGCAGTGCTATTAAACATGTCCAGTTACAGGGCATGCAACGAGTTAATTCATCCTCAAGCCAATGAAATAACTTTCCCTCACAGTTCTTGGCAATTTCTATTTTGAAAATCCAACCAGTGGAGTTTCTACAGACATCTACTGAGGGGAACAAAATAAAAATTTGTTTTTACTGCTGCATTTAACGACATTAGCCGGCTTGTTTTGGCTGCGATCACAGGGCAAAAGAATTGTCATTTCAGAAAAACTAAGATAATCAATAAGCGGCTTGTTCTCGAGTTGGCTTCAAACAACGGTGGTTTTCTCTTCCTCCCCTTGCGGTTGTTTGATTCCACGATCAAGACGCCTTTACAGTGAGGATCGGCTGCCCCTCCCAAATCCCTTTCCTGTCCTCAAATGTTGAATAGTTCTGTGACTTCCCTTTCTCTTCTAGTACACACAGAGGTCAGGAAACTTCATCTCGTAGATGGGCACAGATCGACTCTGGCTCTGGCCGTAACCTGACGAAATGGTTCCAGATGGGCTGGGCGGGGGTCTGAATGGGAAGAGGAAACAATCAGCATCATCTTCATCATCCACTTAGTCAGTATTGTCACTATCGCCCTTTCGAAATTCATTGGAAATATCCCAAAGCTCCCGTCTCTTACCTGATTGTAATCTCAAAGATCTGATTTAGTTTGCTCTGCAGTAGTGTGGCCTAGACAGGACAAAACACATCATATAAGACAATAGTACAAAGTTGAAACAAGAAAAAAAAAAACAGTTTAAAAAACAATATGGATAAAAGGAAACTGTTCTTGTTGTACCCTGGCACCACAGTGGGCAGCTATCTCCTCGAAGGGGGCCTTCTGAAACTTCTCCACCACTTGTCTCCTCCGCTCCCTCTCCTGCTCCTCCATACCCACGCTGTCCACTAGAGGGAGACAAACAACATTTACATTTCAATAATGCGCCATGCTGCAGTAGATTGTATGTTGAAAATGACAATGTGAAATCATGTGAAATCACAAGAATTAATTTCCCTCAATGTAGTTCTTTATTTTTTTTTACCTGAACTAACATCGTTGTTTTCTGTTGGTTTCTTTCAACCAGTGGTGGAAGAAGTAGTAATAATCAATATGTTAAGGATTTATCAGCATGTGCTGGTATGGAAAAACTAGCATACATTAATAAAAGGAATTTTCCACCACTGGATGCATTGATGTGTTCATTACATTAATGTTGCAGCTGGTAAAGGTGGGGCTGCTGATTTCAATTGAATACAGGGTAGCTTAATCTATAATAATCTTAATCTTAATCTAATAAATCATCATAGTTCATTATATTTTGTATTAATAATCTGAATCTGCAAAGTAATTCAAATTATGAAATAAATGTAGTAGAGTAAAAAGTACAATATTTGCCTCTGATATGTAGTGTAGTAAAAGTATTAGACAATGGAAATACTCAAGTAAACAAAATTGTACTTAAGTACGGTACTTGGGTAAATGTACTTAGTTTCATTCCACCATTGGTTTCAACTACATTGGAGGACAATTTTACATATGGTGATACTGTGTTGATATAAGTATGTAATTTCATGAATACTTTAAAAACCACAAAAGTTGATATGTGTGTGCACGTACCGATGGCATTTTTCAGGGTTTCAAATGTGATCTCCTCTGCTGGTGTCCTCTGCAGAAAAGAACAAAACAAAGTGGTATGATGCACTAATATAATAGGTAATATAAACCTCCTTATAGTGGGTATATTTGAGTTCTAGAAAATGAAATCTGAAATCACTGTAAATGCTTTTTGCCTTTACCTCCTCTTTCTCTGGACTGTTTCGGGACTCCACCTCCACCTGCAGTGAGATGGTCTCTCCGATGCTCTTCCTCTTGGACAGACGGTCCTCATCTGGAAAGGGAGTGCAGACATTTTACTTTTTGTTTTCTCAAACAGAAAACTCTTAACTGTTAAGTTAGAGAGGCTTGTCCTTCAAATTAATGATCCTGGCTACAGCCCCAGAGCTGGAAAAGGGTCAGCCCTGATGAAGTGTCCTTCAATGAAACACTAAATCCCCGCTAGCTCCAGGGGGAGTAGTTCAGCTCTGTATTTCCATACAGGAATCAATAAAGCAACAACACAAAGTTCTAACACGCTGGCAGGCCGATAAACATTATCATTATTTACTTGAGAAGAGGAGCGCATTTCTTATTTCAAGAATTTCTCTCCTTTGCCACATTACATTATACAACAAGAGAGGTATTGTTTGAGCTCCTTACCAGTATACTGGGGGACATAAGGCGTAGCCAGTCTATCTGTGTTATAACCACTACCCCCGAGGACCTCGGTGATCTTCGACTGGAGGAACAAAACATCCCCTTCTACCTTCTCCAGTGCAGAAGGCAGCCTAAGAAGAAAGGATTGGTGATTTATTTATATTATCAAATGTAACGTTGGTATGGTTTGGGAGGAGGGAGACTTGAATGTGTCTGGTACATACTTGGGATTATCAATGAAGACATCCTCAGGCAAAAGGTATGGACTTTCTTTCTGTCTCACCTCAATTACCTGAAGGGCAGAGGAAAAAGACAGTTTATTAAAAAGAGCTTCTTGGTATTCACACACACACACACATTTATATATACATATATATATATATATATACACAGAGTAGCCCAGGCTCAGACCTCGTGTATGTGCTGACAGAAGGCTGGGACGGTGGTGAGCTGGCAGATGAGGTTGAGGTAGGCGGCGGCGAGGGCATGAACAGCACAGCGGTTATAAACAGGCATAGCCTCGTCGGTGGACAGAGCCAGGTCCTGCACAGGAAACAAAGAGACATCAGCAAGGAGACCTGGACAGTAAAACACCCACCAATTCACCATAAATACTTTCTTAAAATGCACTCAGATTTCTTATGAATCTTGGACTGTGTTATATGTTGGTATGTATAGGCCTTATTTATGTTAGCTTTACCACTCATCTTTAAAAAGATATTTCAAGCCTCCATCAATAAAAGAATGGTTGAATCATTTTAGGAACTTTGCTCTCATAGAAGGATAATTAGCTGTAATTCATAAAGTGCATGCATACACTGAAGAGGCTCATCGGTTCTCTTTCAAATCCACAATTTCTTGCACAGATATAATGTGTCACTTTGATAGATTGTAAGAAGACCTATGAGGCTTCAGGAAAGTCAATTTGAAGAAATTTGGGAGAAGTGAAAAATTTATATTTCCCCGAAACACCCTTGTTTTGTTTAAATTTGTGTATCTATTTTATTTTATCTATTTTTTCTTCATCTCAAATGAAAAACACCACGTTAGATTTTTGTGTACTATATTTACATTGTTAAAAGCTGAAAAGATGGATCATTCTGTAAAATTAAAGCAAAGATGACTGTGTGAATTGTTGCTGTAATGTGATCCCAAATAAAGGAAAAAAATATATATACTGTATAAAAATAAAATAAAAAAAGAAGACCTACACACACATTATCTAGTGTTGGGATTTTTTTTTCATAGATTTTTTAATTTTAATCTTATTTTTATATCATTATTTAATTAATTTATTAGTTCATTTATGTATTTATTGTTTTCAAAAATCCTTGTCTATGGTACCCCGTGTACAACAATTTTCATGTCACAAATTCAATAGGAATGGTATTTCTTTGTGTCCTATTTTTTCCAGATTTTTCATAATCACAGTTTAAAAGCATTGTGAAATGCTTTGTATCTAGATAAGTGCTATATAAATAAAACAATATTTGAATATTATGACACTGATCACTGTAGTACAATGTTGGCAGATGTAGTGGAGATGTAACGGCAAATGCCACAATTATTTCCTGACTAAATAAATATAACACATTACATCAGTACCTGCAAAGCGATTGCCAGGCGAATGAGATCCACCACCACCTCTTCGTTAGCCAGCTCCACGCTGAGAAGACCCAACAGAGCAAAGAGGGACTCGTAGTGCTGCCGACCGCTGCTCTGCTCCTTACAGCCCAAGTAGATGTGTCGGTACAGCTGCTGGCCGTGCTGCAAGTAGGATGAGAGGGGACTCAAGAGTTTAAGTGTGCTAGTTTTTCTGCAATTCCATCACGAGTGTAAATATTTATATGTTCAAAGCTCAGAAACATATTTGAATTTTTGATCTGTGATGATTTCTAACTTTACCTAAACTAACTAATCCTGGTTAGTTTTCATTAGCAGAGTAGACTGCAGGGGAAACAAATTCATCTGGAATTAGAATTGAATTCTAATGATACACAACTTTAAAATGAACAGAAGTTGTACCTTTTTCATGAATAAGTTGTCCTGTCTGGAGCACTTGTCAACTTTGAGCTTGAGCACAGAGATGTCTGAGATGATGCTGCATAGAGAGAAGCCACAATGATTAACACAAACTGCGGATTGCTCCAACACACTACAAAGAGGCCCCACAATCCTGCAGACACGCCCCACACACACCTTATGTCGGAGAACTTTGGCGTGTTGTCGTGCCTGTCGATGAGACTGAGAAGGATCTGGAGCACCAGCAGCCGAATCTCGGGATCCTCCGTTAGAGAGAAGGACAGCAGCGGCTCCAGGAAAGAGCTGGGCAACGCTGTCAGCATGTTGGTGGTCTGGAAACCGACCGTCACCTGAGAGAGTGATGATCACAATAAGCAATTTATGGTTTACACATACATGAAGAAAACCCATGTTGAAAACAGTGAAGTTGTGCTTTTGGCCTTTAGAGCATGCAAGCTACGAAAACACATAATCGGAGGGTTCACCAGGTACATACATGTAACTGTCAGATAAAGTCTGATGAGGCCACTGACTAAGAGATGTTAATCTGTTGCAGAAATTCTGATGTTTGATTTTGTTTATATGAATTAAGATACCTTCAAATGTGCACAAATTTCATGTTGAGCAACAGGGATACTCTTCTGGTTTAGATTGAAGTGAGCATTGGGTTTACTTCCTGTTAGTCTAACCCTGGTAGATGGATGGTTGCTTTCATAAGCACATATTTTGGGTTTGGTAAAAACAAATGACCACCTTGCTGTGCAAACACTCCTTAAATCATGTGAAGACAAATGTAAAGCCGTGCAGAGAAAATGAGGATAAAGGAATTGTGAGACCATACGAGTGCTGCCAAAACACACATGGTTTGTGGAAAATGATTTTCTCAGGTGCTGTATGCTGAGATAAAGTTTGATGGACTACAGCTGTTGATAAGTGAAGAGTCACCCTGACTGATTGGACTTAATTTACTTCTTTAATAAACTACTTTCTTAAAATGATAAAAATGCATTGGGAACACGGCGAGGCAACTCCTGCTTCAAAGCTTTGTAAAGACCCGCATTTTTCAAACATTTTAAATTAAAGGAGCAATATGTAGCACTGACAGCTAGCGCTTAAAATGGATACTGCAGTCCAAATTTAAAACATTGGAGCCTCGGCTCGTCCGTCTGTGTTAGCATCACGGCGTTAGCCACTGACTAGCAGTAGTCGGAATCACTTCACCGGCTGTGTGTCTCAAATACTCTCTGCCTTCATAACCCAGCGGCACACGGACCACAGAGAGATGTGCCAGGCTTTCAGGTTGGGTAAAATCTAATGTTAACGTTATCTCTGTTGATCCAGTTCATTTGCTTGCTTCCATGGCTGCAGAAGGCTGTGTTTGCGTACCAATTTGTTTCATATGTGGCATGTGGTGCCGAAATGGGCAGTGGATGGGATCAGAACAGCCAAAATAAAAACAGACGTTCTGGACCAGAATGGAAATTTGAAAGGAGAACATACTGGCTGTAGCACTGTTGTCGGAGAAGCCAGTATTTCAATTTATCATGTTTCCTTAATCTCTGATGACATATCATGGTCATTTTATGATTTATTACAGTAAATATATTACATATTGGTCCTTATAAATAATAAAAATGCATGGCTGAAAACTCACCTGGACCAAGGACTTGAGTAACATAACCTGAATCATCCTGGTACCCTCAGGTCTGGAAATGAAAACAAACAGTAGATGGAAGTTAAAACCCTTTAATTCACCAACATTCAGGTCTACACAGATTTGTTTACAAAGTACGGTTAACTGAAGGATGGAATAAGATAAGATAGAGAATTACATAAACACATACAGCATTCAGTTTTGTACAGGTATGTGTGTCCTGGGCATATGCTGCACAAACTGGGAACATGTGTTTATGAGATTTGTGAGAAACTTACCCCGAGCCTGTGGAGGGCAGAACTGGGTGCATTCCAGGGACAGGGATCTTGCCCATGATGAAGAGCATGACCTCTGACCTCTGGTATGTCGGTAGAGTGTTGGCGAATGACCCTGACAGAGAAAGAGACAAAAAGAGAGATGAGCATCAGATGGATGAGAGGAGGATTTGGAGCAAAGGGAAAAAAAAAGAGAGAGATATGTGTGGAAGGAGAGAAAAAATAAATTAACACTAGTCTGTACAAAACCCACAAGTGTACACACACAGGCATAAATACAGACACAAGTGAGGTAAACATAAGCACCACAGACAAACTGATCCAGTCCCAGTGCCTGTCTTGCAAAGCCTCCCACACACACACACTGTCTCTCTCTCTCTCTCACACAGACAGAGACACACTGCCCACAGACTCACCGATGGTCCTGATGACAGCCTCCTGCAGCTGCCTCTCCTCATGAGCTTTGATGATCTTGGTGCCGATGTTGGTGCTGCCGTCATAGGAGCCGGTCAACTCGTAGTCCACGCTCAGACGGAGCTGCCGCAGCAGCGTGTTAAACACCTCCAACACTGTGGGACCTACATACACAAACAGTGAATAATCAAAAGACTAGGTCACCCCACAACATACCAGCCTGTACTGTAGGTGTGTGTGTGTACTGTGTCATTCTTCTCACCTACAGAGCCGCTGGCTGCAATGGCGGCTGCCTCTAGCAAAACTTCCACAATCCCAGCTCGCACTGTGGCTGAATTCTTGCTGTTAGCATCCAGATGACCGAGAAGCTGCTGGATTACCAAGTGAGAGTGCTGGGACTAAGAGAGAAGGAGAGAAGGAATGAATGAAAGACATAAAAAATTCAACTAATTCAACCCGGTAGCAAACTAGGTAATCCAAGATGGTGCTGTGGATGGCAATCTCTGTGTTGCTTTTTCTGTTTTTGTTTGTTTATTCAGTTTTCAGCTCTCCCTCTGTGGTTACATTCACCAGGGAGGAACTTTTGAACAACTTTTTCATTACTTTCCATCCAACTGGAAAGATTTGCAGAGCTTTTAGTTGGAGGAGCAGCAGCTCTCTATGGGATTACCAGGAGACACAGACGATTAGATTAAATATATTTGTCCCAGAGGGAAATTTGTTTCCACAGCCAGTACACAGAAACCTACAGATATACTCATAACAACACATAGCAACATACATATATACACATAAAAAACATACAGATCAGATATAAACAGTACACAAAATCTTCATGCGTCCACTCATTCATCCCAGCTCACAACAGTGTCAGCGAGGCAGATTGTTCAGTGCTGCTGTTGCAGAAGGAACAAAGCTGCTGAAGTGAGCTCCTCTCCATCTAAGTGTTCTGTATCTCCGATCAGATGGTAGTAAAGTGTTGGTTTAGGGGGTGGCCAGTGTTATTTGATATTGTGAGTGCTCGGCGTGCGATGGCTCTGCGGTTCATATCTGATAAACTGGGTGTGGGAAGGCAGATGATTGCGGAGGCAGTGCGTTTGTTTTCTATTTTTTAATATGTACATATTATCTGTCACTGTCAATATAAATCCTACACACTGTATATAGAGTATATAGACATCTTTACATGCACATACTGTACATAATCATCCAGTCCATGTACATCAATTCAGTATTTATTTCTGTGCACTATTTGTATTGTTTACAACTTACAGAACACTTGACTTGTATATAGACGTTTTGTTTTATTTTATTGTTGGTCACTGATACTTTTTATATATATTTACAGAATATTTATATATACACCTATTTTTTTCACGACTTGAGTACATAACAGTCGTGTCTATCCTTTACCTTTATTTGTTCAGCTTTGTTGTCCTAGCTGTTATATTCTATTTATGTGTAAGTACATCAAGAGAGATGCATAAATAACAGAGTATAATTCCTGGTATGTGCACACATACACATACAAATGTGATTCTGATTCTGAAACTAAAAGCTCTGGAGATACAGCACGTCACTGACTTGCATTTTTCATTCATGTCCAAAATGAATCACAGCTGTGATGGGAAGGGTTGATGCCTAAATGGACTCTTCAAACATCTCTCCTTTTCAAAGCTATTTTTGGCTGTAAACTCCATGAATACTGGAGCATTTTTCTACTTTCCGTCCATAAATTGTGTAAAAAACACTTACAGAGATAAAAACATGGCACTGTGTAAATCACACAAAAGGTTTTAGGATTCCATTTGGACCTGGATTTACGGTCAACAGGGTGAAAGAGAGAAAAAAAAGGGTGAGGAAGAGGTCTTTGTGAATATGTAGGTACTGTATCACTAACCTGGATGGAGTACATGATGATTTTGAAGCAACGCACTGCGAAGGTCTTCCCCTCCCATAGAGAGTGGTTATCTAAGTGCCTGGGGGAACACAGACAGGAGGAGGATACAGAAGATGTAATAATACAGTGATGGTAGCGATGGAAAGCAAATTTATAGCTCCCAAAAAAAGCCCAGACATCAAGACTCCATTTGTATTTTTTGATGATGGAGCACAGGGGAGTTACTTATGTGATAAAAGTGTATGGAGGCACAATCAATGATTAAAGAATCTAGAGACGCGTAGGCATTTAACTCTGTCTTTCATTGTTGAATGGAGTCATCATGATGCAAAGAAAGACCCAATCAATGATAACAATCAGGATCATAACATCCATCCAACATGATCATGACCACTACTACCGAATCTTTATGTATACAGAAAAAGAGAAGAGGAACATTAGACTGAAATAAATATCTAAAGCTTGAAACAGACAGAAACAGAGACAGGGATGGACGAGAGCTGGTCTCACACGGCACATGACAAGTGAGATGAAATGAAAGGAAAATTGAGAGAAAACTGAAAATGGATAGATTAAGAGTGTTCAAAAGAAATATAAATGTAATATATAACTGCACAAGAAAATGGTAACTGGAGTTGCAGTTGAATTCTGGAGTACAAAATAAATCAATAAAGGCATTATAGGCTTACAAGTCCCTGAATATATTGTATTTTTGCTGGCTTTTCATGTTGTTATACATATCAGCTTGAATCCAAACTAATACGTGGCTGTGTAATTATAAGCTGTATTATCTGGCAGTATTCCTGCGAGCACATTATACATATTTTATCCACAGTATTCCTCGTCAGATCTCTGAACTCAATTAGCTTTAACTTGATCAGCCTGCTACTCAGACTATACCAACAACTTCAGTGAAATATAAAGCAGGAGGGATTATAAACACTAGCTGAGATGCAGGGAAGAAAGCCAAGAGGGGCAAAGAACAGGTTGGATATATAACAGACAAAAACATTAAAAGTCAACTCGATAAGAAAAGGAATAGTTAATGTCTAGGGCTCAAAGAGATACAGGGAACGGCTGAGACAAAAACAACAACATCTGAGCAGAGCTGAACTGATTCAAATAAGAGAGAGACGGAGGAAGCGTAAGATGGATAGAGACAGACAACTAAAAAGGAAACACTAATCGCAGAGGACTAGCCTTTGAAGACATCCAAAGTTAAGTAAAATCATCATAGCAGATGACCTCAGAAGCAAAATGAAGCTGTGAAAAAGCAGATAATCTACAATATCTTGTCAGAAAAGAACTACAACTGTAATAAAATTACAACCTTGCAAGGCAGACCTCAACATAAATGCAGTAATATACAAATTAAAATGTCCCATCTGCAAATCACGCACTTGTCTGGAACAACTATCTAACCTTGCATTGACCTTGTTGCACCCCCTCGTGCCAATCACGCACAGATAAAAATGCCGCAACACATTAAGATGCGTCCTTCCTTCAGGTTTAGTCAATGCGTCAAAAAACAACAACAAATACATAAAGGAACAAATCACAAAAAGAGGATAGAACAGTTTGTGTTACTGTCTCACATCAGCACGGGCGTGACGGCGTTCTTGATGTTGCCATAGGCGGCTCGTCCCAGCAGCTCCCTGAAGCAGCGCTCCGTCAGCTCCACCGGGCTTTCCTTCTCCTTCTCCGACGCCTGCAGCGGAGAGGGGGAGCGGCTGGTGGGGAGCGATGCAGGTGAGAAAGCAGAAAAAGAGAGGGAGAGGAGGGGAAAGAGCAGGGGAGGGGAAGTCGAGTCGGGAGGGGGAAGAGAGGTACAGACGGCAAGAGAGAGAGAGAGAGTTTGAAATCAATTTGATTCAATAACACTAACATTTCTTGCACAAAAACACTCTCAGGACTGCTGTGTCACTGCAGCTTTCCCTCCTGAGGCGACTTTTCCCTCTGCAGTGACAATTAAGAGACTGTGTTCGCCATCATGTGTGTGCGCATTTGTGTATTGCACATCTGTTATCACCATGGGGGACACATCCGTGTCTAAGTTTATATATGTGTGCAAGTGTGTGCGGGCACTCCAGCCTGTCTTTGTTCTCATGCATAGTTAAAACCTTCACTATAACTCCATCTCAGTCATGACTAGCTTCGGGTGGTCCACCAATGATGACATTATTTATTAAACAGCCTCACTCTTTCATCTTGTTTGCTGCTGCTGCTGTAGAGGAAATGTGACTTCCTGCCTCTCAGTGGCTCCTCTAACTTCACTCAAATTTACAAAAAGACACTGACATTTGAGGGGGCAATGGAAAACAGCTGCAGCAAGAAAAATACAGGATTAATATACCAGTTTCCATTTTCTTTTAGTTAAAAAATATCTAACTGCGATTATTTTGACTGATATTGTGATATGATATGATATTAGAGGGTATGAGCATTTTTACATCATTCTTCTCATTTTCATTGAAAAACATATTAAAAATGATTATGGTGTGATTTTTACGAGGATCTGTGCCAAACAAAGATGTTTTCTTAAGTCGGTAGAATATGATGTGTAGGCCAGCACATCTCTGCAGCACGACAATATTTAATCTAAAATGGTATTTTGACACACATTTCACCTTTAACAAATACTGCGATTTCCTCCTCATCCTGCGATTTGAAAATTGCAGTCGGCCATATTGCGATCTCAATAAAATTTGGATTAACTGTGCAGCCGTAATGTGGAAAACTCAGGTGAGTTCTAAGCTGCTGTTGGTGAAATGTTTTGCATTTGTTCAGCAGTAACTAATAATGCCACTCTCATTGACCCCTGTCCAATTGAAAAGTGCATCTAAAACACCCACGGGAGACATCACTCAGAGGTCACCCTAACAGCCGCTCACTGCAGTTTTGTCTAATGATTTGGAAACTCGCAAGCATTTGACAAGAGGAGAAATCAGCAACACCATCATCCCAAAGCCTATTTGGCTACGGCGATCTGACCTCATATCTGCTTTCACCAAATAACTCACAGAGGCTGTTTTCAGTCTAAAGGCGAGGATCATTTCGGTTCAAATTTTCTGCTGAGGAAAATAGCTTGGGGAACATGAAAGCCTTTGCATGCTCCTACAGACCACATTAAAACCAATCAATCAGGCTTGTAGTTGTTCTTGAACACTCAAAACGGAGCTCAGAGAAAGATTTTAGTATCTCCGGAAATGAACTCTCTGCAGAAATCTGTCTCATCTGTCAGAAGGTTTTGCTAGAACTGTGCCCGATTTGATCTTTAAATGAACTTGTACGTGTGCATGGGGATTAATGTAGAGAAAAATGCACCATCTGTGAGTTTAATTAGACTGTGCTGACTGCTGTGGATTTTATGGCTGGTAATAACTGAGGATGCACAGCAGGGGCAGGCTTCATAATACACACAGAGCGAAGGGAAGCTGAGAGGGAAATGTGTCTCTGGTGGAGTGTGTCTGTCTCTGACTGTCCATCTGTCTCTCTCTTTCAATAAGCTCCACATTTACCACACTCCACATTTACATATATTTTCCTAATATCTACCCTCAACCCAATCTTCCACTGATATTCTCGCTGCCCTCCTCCTTTGCCTCCCCAAACCTCCAGATCTCGGCATTGACGTCAAAGTGAATTCCAGTATGTGGAATACTGCCAAGAGAGGGAGGCTCCAGACTCTGCATCTCTCTCTCTCTCTCTCTCTTACTGGCAATCTCCAGCTCTCAATGCAATAGTAATGCTTTTATTCTCCACCCATTTCACTCTCTTTTCACGCTCTCCCCCTTTCTCCTTTAATTTTTCTCCCCATCTCTCTGCATGTTTGTCCTTGAACGCTGCAGGTGGGCAAACCCTTTCGGAGCTGTCAGTGGGTTCACTCAGTGATGACAATGATGATGAATGACATGGGTGATGGCTGACCAGACTGCCAGGACAAATATGGCCTAACGTAAGACAAACAGCAGCATTCGGCTACAACACAATGGCTCTCTGGGCTGTGTGACCGAGGCATGGCGGGTCAACGCTGACTCATTCTGGGTCATTAACTTTGTCACCACATGTTGGCACACAGCCTGGCCTGTTGTGTGAGGATGACGTGGTAACACCAGGGCCGTATTCACCTGCCTTAAACTGCAGTCAGGATAACGTGTTTGAGCACTTACTCACTTTAACTGAAAACAAGTCTTTTAGTAGGTAAAACCCTTCACCCATTTTCTACATAATCCACATTATCACAGGGTTATTACATTAAACTAAAACTGAAACTAAACCGAAAATAAGCAGTGAAAACTGAAAAAAAAAAACTAAAATGAAACAATATTGCCTGGGTTAAAAACTAATAAAAATAAAATAAAAATGAATGTAAATTCCTTACGTTCTAGTTTTTTAGCTTAATATATCACTGCTGAAAAAAGGAAATATCATGAATTTCTGTCAACTCTCGTGACATTGAACCACAGAAACTGAACGGACTTGGCATTCCAGGAGATGGCGCTATGCCGTAATTGCTTCACTAAAGTAGCACAAAGATTAAACATTTAACATACACAATATGGTCATTCCTACACAGTTCTCCATCCATGTATTGTTGTATGTATATGTAGCTAGATACTTCTGAGACATTATACCTGGCCCTAACAAAAACAAACTAAAACTACTGTAGAACTAAAACAAAATATATAAAAACTAACACTGAACCTTTTTGAAAAACTGAAACTAAACTAAAACTAGCCAAAACACTCTGAAAACTAACTGAAACTAAACTAAAAGGAAATTAAAAAGTCAAAAGTAAAATAAAATAAAAAGTAATTGAAAATACAAAACTATTACCTTGCTTTTTTACAATAAATATGATCATATCAGTCATATGAGGAAAAAATAATGCAGACAAATGATGGAGTGGTCTGAAAAACCACAACTGGGGCAAGTGGCAGTATGCCTAAATTATCTGGATATACTGTAAGTGGATTAGAGACAGATGAAAAAGAAAACACTAGGGTATTCCATTAAATATTTACGACAGGCCTGATGAACAGCAACACACTAAACCCAATCAGTTGACATTTTCCTTGTGAACACTCACCTCTCTGTGCGCTCTCCACTCTGCAGGTTGAAAAGCAGCGAGGGGACGATCTTGTCCATGTGCTGAGGGTCCCAGATGTTGGCCTGCAGCTCATCATTCACAGTCTTCCTCACCACGCCCTGCAGGCCCTTGATACCTGCCATGCGGATCCTGGAGTAGTCAGAAATAGAAGAGATCAGAAACCAGACACTGGTAACTAAATCTATAAATGGATGATTATATTTAGGAAATCTTATTTTTGTCTAGTTTTTAGTCTGTAGCTGTTACACTTTAATTCTGCAGAGTTATATTTAACTGTTCAAAGATGTCACTTTGTCTATTTTCAGCAGATGACAACACGATCACTTTGAAAGGTTTAATTTCTGACAAAGATATAAAAAAATGTCCAGGGCCAGCGGCGGTCTAAAATAAGACTTCCTGAAGCAGTCTAAAAACAGCAGCTACTTAATAATTCTAGCCTCCAGCGCAATCAGGCATCTGTCCACTCACTTGGTACGGATGTCAGGGTCCTCGAAGCTGGAGTGGCACATCTCACTGAAGCGCGACACAAAGAAGTCATAACTGCGGTGGTAAGATGGTGTATCCTCTTCTATGTTGGCGAACTTCACAAACTGAGAAGGTAAGAAGAGACAGGGGGAAAAAATAATGTGTCAAACTCAAGAGATTTACAGTAATAAGTCTGCTCCTCAACGGCTCTAGCTTGTTAAGAGTTTGTTTCAGTTTGATAAAAACTCTTTAATGAAATAAGCCTAAATCCCCATGATGAATATCTCCTAAATTAAAGTCAAACCACAGCGCCATAACATCTCATTAAGAGTGAAAAGCACAGGGCAGAGGGGGGCTCTCCCGCTGGGCCAGAAAATGTCACCATTTAAACACGCTGACATTTAGCTTCACAGCACTCTCCAATTAATAAATTATGAACTAGATTTCTTTACAATCAACACAGAACGGATGCTACAGTACCTGAAGCAAGAATCATATAACAACGTAACAGTACTGCAGATGGTTATTAAAGTACATACATTCAAAAATAAAGGCTGGATTAGTGCAGTAAACCAAAAAGCAAGGTTAAAAAGAGTTGATATAGAAAATAAGCATCTAGAGGAGCCCCTTGTGAATCTATTTCCTGTGTACAAAATCAGCATTTGGAGTGGTTTTGAAATTAGATGAAGTACACTTGAGCAAATGAAATGAAGTGAACCCATAACTACTTCTGTGCTCAGCTGCTGCAGTAAGCTGCTGCAGGAGTTGATACCCGGAAGCTGCCCACTATTACCGGCAGTAATACTGGGCAGCTTCCAGGTATCAATGCATCAACTCTGTGTCTGCTGAAACAGACTTTCTATCTGATTGAAAGCTTAAAGAATAAGGGTCTAAAACCGTAGGCGATGGAGGGCTGCGATTATTAACGTTTTTGTTGCGACTAAAGGCTACACCAGGAGAAACTAACCCCTGCCCTAAATCTTTTCCATCACATCACATAAAGCAAGTTGACAGAAACACTAACTCAGGTACTGATGTGTTGGCTTGTGTTAGAAGGGGCTCTGCAGTACAGGTTTTTAGGTCAGAGAAATAGAGTGTGAGAAAACCTGGCCGGTGCTTGAGTCCTGTGGTGATAAACTCTCTAATCCGCTCCTTTCACCTCTCTCTGACACTGGTCTGCTTCAGATGAGTCACACAGGGCACACTAAGACGGCGACTATTTACACTGAAAAATACAGTATATGCATAGTTCTATGTGTGAAGAAGTTCAGGGTTGTGCATGTATGGATCGAGCAATTACAGCGAAACTAATCCCAATCAATATCTGCACAGTGTTCAACAACAGGCACTCTGAATGCAAAGCTTTAAATTAGCACATACTGCACAATCCCTCTCCTGGTATTGATCATGTTAAACAGCACTGTGATGCACAATTAATTACGCAGCACCGTTGTGTGTGTGTGTGTATATGAATGGATCAGTGTATGGCCCTTGCATTTGTCCTAAATACACACACCCACGAGTGGAGTGTGTGTAAGGAAGATCGATAGCATGAAGATTAATGAGCGAGAGGTTGGCGTGTCTCGTCAATCTGTGTAGATGACTGCGGAGCTTTGCATCTGTGGTGTGCAGCTAATCTGATTTCCTTTATATGTCCTCTGCTGACCCGGCCGACAGCGCTGATAGCCGTTTCCCACATCAGAGGACGCTCATCACTCCCACTCCCTCTGCCCACCACTCTCTTGATGAGCTCTGATCTTCCTCAACTACTGACGCAGTATTCCTCTCAAGGTTAACATCTTTTACTTTGTGCCATCACATCAGGAAAGTAAATGCGCCCTGTCAACTTCTGATTAGATAATATCTCTAAATCCACTGAAATGGGCAGAATTTAAAAGCTTAGAAGCGAAGACACATTAGTGGCCAACAGTTCGAGGATGTGGGTATTTATCTAAATTTATGTCAGTAAAATAAACCTGTCTTAGTTTTTATGTTTCTTGTGACCAATAATTTATGGTTAGGCAAATTTTATAGCACAAAACTGTCTGTGTTTGGCTTCTGCAGTAAATTGAAACTGTACGTCCTTCGAAAAACTACCTTGAATTTAATCATACAGACAAGAAAAAGAAATTATCGGTGTTTCCCAAAGCCCAAGATAATGTTCTCGAATGTCTTGTTTTGAAACAAGAAAATATTCACATTTAAGAAGCTGGAATCAGATAAATTTGACTTTTTTTTTCTTAACAAAATTACTCAAACTGATTAACCGATTATCAAAATAGATGGAGATTGATTTAATAGTTGACAATTAATCAATTAATCGTTGCAGCTCTACTCATGAATGCAATAACCAACTTTTGAGAACTTAAAAACATCACTTGATGTCCTTACTCCTTACTTTAATGTTTACCACAACTTTTACTGCAGTTTTCAGTTATCATCACAGTGATGCAAGCTTGTTGTAGATACTTTTCACACTGTACTTAGTAAAAATAACTATGTATAAAAAAACTACTTCTACATCTTATTTGCATTCAAAATAATATGGGTTTTTTTCCACAATGCAATATACTTAGCTAAACAAAGGAAATGCTTATCATAATGGAGGAACACAGCCATCAGTTTTATAATGTTCAGGGTTTTTCTTTGTTTATTTGTTTCATAGCTGCAAAACTATAAAACATCTGATGGCCGCTTAAACTCACAGAGTTGGTTCCTAGGATCTGCAGGCTGGGTTTGTCGGACTCTAGCAGCTTGCGCACCATCTTGAGGAAACTCTCCACGAACAGGTTGATGCTCTGACAGTGGCAGGCCATCAGCAGCTGGTCCAGGGCTTCCATGGCTATGCACACATACCTGAAGAGGAGGGTAAAGAGACACAGAAACATCTGGATGACACCATTAACCCTGTAGACAATAAAATCTGTCTGGATATCTTATACGTATGATAAAATACATCCATATATTCTAAAATGCCTAACTGCACACAGCAACAGAAATAAAAATGTGATTAGCACTGCCAGACGAACCCTGGAGACTCGCATATTGAACAGATTTCAGCTGGACTCTGCCAAGTGTAAATGTAATCTGTACAGGCTGTTTGCATTGGCGAGGATCATCACAGTGTGTCCCAGTTATGAGTCATAAGATTCTTCGGTGGCATATAAAGTAAGTACAGAGTGTACAGACAGAAACAGTCGATGACCCTACACCAGCCATGTTATTTTTTTTATTAAAAAACAAGACTTTTTATTATTGTACAGACAGAAAAGTGTAAAACACCTATTTTGTGTACATGCAATGGCATCAATTTATGGTTTCTTATCCAGTTTGCATGTGGGATACATGTGATATGTATCCTTTTAGACAGGCCCGAAAATGAGGATCTTTAAAGCATCTAAAGCTCTTTGGTGGACTGTCTGACTGTGTAAATCTCTATGAAGAAAGTCTATTCCCTGCACCACTTTTCCTATTACTTCACAGCAAGGCGACCTCAAATTCTTACCAGGATTTTAATATATTCGCTTCAACTGTGTTGAATTTAAATCAGTTAAGTTGAGGTGTGGCAGAGAATAAATAACATACAAAATGTGCACCCAGTATTTGTCAGGGCAGAGGCAGCTGACTTGTTTTTCGAGAGACTTGTTTTGAACGGCGATTGACTGGTGATGCTCACCCGTATCTGTGTCGGGCCACATCCCTTGACAATCTCTCAGACAGGTAGGCTCCGATACGGTCGAGCTTCTCTGGAGCCGACAGGGCGTAGAATGTCAGCTTCTCCATGTTGGCCTTCACCAGCCCATCCTAGGAGGGTGACAGGAAGAAAGAGGGGGGGGGGGGGACAAGATAGAGAATATAAGAAAGTTTTAGGGTCTCATTTACATAATTTAGAATCCTAAAGGGCCTGACATGCCAAGCCGACCATTGGCCAGTTTTGGGCCATCGGGGAACGTCTGTCGGTCCAGTTTTTTGCGGTGTGTCCCGCACCATTTGCACTATTCTGCCCATGTCTGCGGCTATTTGGCCAATTCAGCATGTTGAAAGAAATCACTCTGATTGGCTGTTAAGCTTAAGCGAATCAGTGCACAAGAAGAGAAACGGAAGCGAGAAAAGCAAGTAAACAAGTAAAGTCAAAAGGGCACACACAGAAGGCTCTTCTCATTTTTCATCTCATCTGATCACTCCAATACACTGATATTTTCACAACTACATGGCCATCTGGAATGAAGCTAAGTGGTGAGCGAGAGTGGTGTGAAAAAGGAACAAAGACTACCGCTACCTGCTAGTATGGATTTCCTCTCAGGCAGGCGCATTACGTACATGGTAGTTGGCTGTAGTCTTACGGTGTTCGAGTGCAAGTTTTTAGCCAAGACAGAGGCGACGCGAGGCGATGCAATTGTCGGCCTTCGTCGCCGCTAGTTCTTTGCTGTCGGTTTGGTGTGTCTGGGCCTTAAAGGAGTAGTTCAACCAAAATAAGGTCAGATGAGATGTACATGAAGCTGGTATGTTCATTAAACAAACAGGCAGCTGGTTGAGACTGACAAAATGGCTGTTTGCCTCCACTAAGAAATACATCAGTGGCATTTTGACTGACATCAGGGTAAATAGGTCATGACAAATTAATGTATTCCACTACTATTCCATCAACATTTCCGAGCTAAAGCAATTGTGTGTATACTGACTTGTATACTTCTCCTCAAAACCCAAATTGTAAGAGTATAACTAGTTCACAAAGTTTCACCTCCTACTTTCCCCCTTGACCTACTTCACTGCTCTCCAGTCTGGTCAGGGGGAGGAGAGAGCTATAAACATCTACAGTCCAGTGAGATCCCGCTAACATTCAGGCAGAAGCCAAAACATACAGTCACTGAAGTAGCGCTCCCAAAGAGAACAGGAAGTAACACTGTTAACTCTGTAAAATGGTAAGATAAGACTGTCATGTGATGGAGACATGAGGACTGGTAGAATCTGTATAAGTATCCTGTGTGTGTTGCAAGGCAAAGTGACTCTAAAAATACTAACTGTGATACAAGGGCAGAACATCATTCATCATTTACAAAAAAAGCCCAGCAAAAGAAATCCCAGTGAACAGTCACATTCAGCTGGGAATAATGTGAGCAATAAACACATTTTGACTTCTCATAGTAAGAAAAGCACAGGTGTTACTAATAACATTAACAATGGCTCTGATCTATTCAAGTATTCCAGTAAGTCATGACAGTGAGCCGGCATGCACATTACCAGGAACCTGAGACTGAAGCAGTTAAACGGAATTGAGCTGTCATTCATTTTATTATTTCCCCATGACAAGTTATAGCAGGAAACATTAACAACATTTTAATGATAGCTGCATTATTAAATTTAAGATTTTACAGTGGCAGGGACTTCCTATTGTGCATGCCGGCTCACCTACATGAATTGAGGGCCTTATTATTTGCACCTGTGCTTTTCAAGTCAAAATGTCTGCTGTGAAAACAATGGCCTGATCCTCTCATCAGAGGGTTATTTTAGAGGTCAGCACAGGGTGATGGCTCTGCTTCTTGAAAACATCCTGTGGCTGGTAATCCATCACCGATCACACAGCCAGAATATTGCAGCTGGCCATAAAACAGCACCCTCCAGTGTGAAAAGCTGATTTGGGGTTTTTGTTCATTAGAGTCAATCATTTCGTAGTTCTGTAAATAAACAGTGCAGGCCTCTGTAGAGTGTTATCAGAGTCAATTGTAGTCTCTTCACAATGACAAACTCATATCCGATCCAATTTAAACTAGTAACGTACACTGTGGGGACATTTTGGGTGTGGAGGAGACACACGCAAAGAATATAACAAGCACCTTACCACCAATTATCTGGGAAAAACACTGAAAAATAGTTAATGTGAACAAACAGACCCACAAGCTCACGCAGTGCAACACAATTTTGAGTAAACGTTATCAGACGGCTTCATTATTCCCAAGTTGCTGGGATACTGTTAGTTACAGCCACAGCAGCTTAGAGCCAAACTTAGAAACCGTTTTCGGGAGCACAATGAGCAGGTGCACGCACACACACAAAATAGGGAAATGAGGTCTGTGTGTACTAGTATGTCCCGTGCGTGTACTGCAGTTTTGGCCACAGATCTGATCGGTAAAGTGGGTTACTGCAGTAGCAAAGAGGCACTTATGAAAAGTTTCCTCGGCTCCTTCTTCTCCTCCCAAATTAATTCTCTTTATGACTCATCTGTATCAGATCTCGAACGGTAGCGAAGATAACGTCTGTGGTTTGATACCGACAGCTTTGAAGTAGATAGTTATGTATGGCGGCTGTGCAGTCTTTTCTTATCACCTCTACCTCACTCTTCCTAAATCTAAGACAATATCATAACACTGTGTGTTTATATTTACCTGGCAGGGATGGAAAGCTTCCAGCTAAATCTGGTACAGTGCATTATTTATCACAATTTCTTCTCACATTTTTGAAATATGTGTTCCGTTGTAAACTGTTCCTGTCTAAATTAAACTTAATAACCTTGCAAGCTAAAGTAATCTTTACAAAGACAGTGTATCGTGTAGGGCTGCACGAGATCACGATTATTATCACGATTATTCATTGATTTTAGGGACAAAATATTTTATTGCAATTTAACGTTTTAGTTGTTCCAAATGTTTTTAAGGTTATTCCTCCACGACTTATTTTGGACTTGCAGTTATTCAAATAGTAGCTTTATGTCTTCTTCACTCACGCTGAAGAACTTCCACACCGACGACATGTTGTGTGTGACGTTACTGACTGTGCCGCTGTGTGCCGACGTAAAACCATCATGTGACTGCTGCATATGTGATCGGCAAAAACTTGAATATATGAATATGAGACTGCTGAAAACTGTCCGGCTTCAACCGGCTGCTGATTGACAGGGCATCTCTAGCTGTTAGTTTAGGAAGCGCTTGATTTATGCAGCGGAGTTTTCTATGAGCGGAGCACGCATTTTAACGTCAATATCACAGTCGATCATGTTCATTTAGTTGTGGGAAGCTAAAATCGTGATCGCGATTGATAATTGATTAATTGTGCAGCCCGACCAAATGCATTAGCAAGAGCCACACAATTTCTATAGAGAATCATACAGACAACACGGGGAATAGTTATCGACTTCAGGTAATACCTGTTTCGGTTCGGAAAGGCATGATTAAAGAAACACAAAGTCACTTGAGCTTCTCACCTCTGGGTCTTCTGGGAAGATGTTGTCTACCAGTCTCTTGTACCGAGGCCTGAGCGCCCCGCAACAACCACAAACCCCTGAGGAGGAAGAGAAAAAGAGAGAGAGATGGCCAATTAGACTTGTGCAGAGTGACTGGCAGAAATGCAATAAAAACAAAGAGAAAGAAAAACAACACGTAAACATGTCTTCTTCTCTCGTCCCTTCTGTCGCAGCACTATTCGTCTGTTCTGTGTGTAAATGAAAGAACACAGTGGCAAAGTAATAAGGTCTGTCTTAAATCAGCCACTTGTTCCAAAGACAGACACTACATACTGCAGGTGTAGCTAGTTATTGCCACAGTGATATACAGTAATTCTAAGGCAGCAACTAATAATGACTTCACATTAACATCATACTGAATCCCCACAGAGGTAAAAAAAAAAGAATTTAACACGTGTAGCTGTAACAACTGTCAAATTGACTTGTCAGTAAGGAAAACACAGCTGAAGCTAATAATGGGTAAGCTAACGAGCAAGTATTGATAACACCCTCGCCTCGTCAGTACTACTGTCAGGGACTTATTTAAGTGGCACACTTGAATATAAATGTACACATTGTTCATTTTATTAGGCGCCTGCTGTGACAGGTAAAAATGATCGGCTGACGTGCAGACAAGCAGGGAATTTCCTGGGGAGCTGCTGAATACGGAAAGAAAAGACAGACTGACAGAGCTCCATCAATAGCTTTCATTGCATCAGGGCAGAAAATATAGCAAGTATATGTACAAAACTTGCACAGTCAAATATCCGGCTGCAAGAATACCAAAGCTGCCAAATTAAATTAATTAAAATCACCAGTGCCAGTGCTGGCGTGATGCAGTCATTCAAACAACGGAAGGTCGAGATTAAAAGGATGAAGATGTGCTCATAACTATGGAGCCTCTGGTAAACAGAAGGTTGGCTAAGTGAAGGTAATTCTGTCGAAAGGCATTTGAGGAAAGCCAGATATGGAAAGAATGTGGTCACAAGACAATTGCAGTCACAACATCGCAGCTCAGATGATAACACACACACAGTCTCTCTTTCTCTCAGCGCAATCAAGACAGCCTTGAAAAGAAAAGTGCAACACACTGAGGATTGATTTCTCTGACTTTGCATTGAGGAGAAAGGCAAGCTAGGCAGCAAACAGAGAGCTGGATTGTGATTGGTTGAAGGAATTCAGCAGTGGTGAGTCATAAGGGTACCCTGGGAGAACGAAGAAAACGCAAAAAAAAAAGAAGAGATAACCTCCAAAAACCCCCCAAATGCATCATTTAACCCTTCATGCAGCTTTGCAGAACAACTATTATCTCCCTGCTTACACCAAACAAGGATACATGAGAGGCACAAAAGCTAAGGACAAAAAGTAGGTCATTATGCTGTCAGCGATGTAGTCACATTTAATGAATGGTTTGACACTTCAAATAGAAACAACAGCAATTGAGTGTATGTTAGATAAAAGCAAAACAATCTGCAAAGAAACCCCTTTTTTCTTCTTTCCTTCCTCCCTCCCTCCCTCCTAACATGAGTTTCCTTCCTTCTATTCTCCCGAAGGAAAAATGTTTCATTATTCATTATTTTAGTTTGCTGTTTGAAGCCTTTTTTGCTGATGTGGCACTAAAACCCAATTCTGAGAGCCTACTGACCAGACATTAACAAGATCGCCAGCTGCCCAATTGCTTCCCCGTGCCTCACAGTGTGCTGAATCCAGCATACAGTAAATTCTCTCTTGACTCGTCACACCAAGGCGACACATTTCATCTTTTTAATGCACCTACAGAAATGCACAAGAACTCTAACCAACCAACACAACCAGTGAGAAGCCACTGTTCGCACAGTGAGACGCCCAGCCTCCTACAGAGATTAGATCGCCCAAACCAGCTGTCAACTGGTGCTACAAGTCCTGAAAAATCACAAAATTAATTTTCTGAATATAAAATGGACCAACTGTGCACATTTCACACAGATGATGGAGGCAATAAGCTGCCACGTGTCTGACTCACTAATGCATGAGCTGAGCCCAGTTATAACACCACTTCACAAGACACACAACAGCAAAGTTTCCTGTTAAATACAGTTGATTTCCATTTGATCTACAACCATAATACATTGAAAAAATGAAACAAATTCAAACACAGACCACTCAAAATATAATAAGGATGAGGAACAAGCACAAACACGCAATATTTCCAGATCCTTTATAAGTATAAACCCCACAAAATATCATAATGGGGTTGCAACTAACATTAGTGACTGATCTGCCAACAATTTTCTATTGTCTATAAATTGTCAATGTCATCACAACTTCCTAGAGCTCAGGTGTCTTCCAGTTGCTTTTTTTGTCCGAAAAACAGTCCAAAGGTTACAGATATCCAGTCGACTATCACATACAAATAAAAGCTACAAATCCTCACATTTGAAAAGCTGAAATCTGCAATTTTCTTTTGGCAATTTTGCTTAAAAAATGACTTCAATGATTAATCAATTATCAAGACAGTTGCTGGTTTGCTTTCTGTCGTTTCAGCTCTATATTATATTGGCTAAATGTCCATCCATTCGAGGAATTGCATATTAAACATGTTTAATATTTTGGTTCATTCCCAACTTTTCAAATCTAAATTTAGGAATACAAAAGTGTTAAGTGAGTGAGTTAGTGAGTGTTAAAACGATTATTTTCATTGTTGATTAATCTGCCGATTTTTTTCTCAATTAATCGATTAGTTGTTTGATCTATAAAATGTCAGAAAATGGTGAAAAATGTCAATCAGTGTTTGTCAAAGCCCAAGATGACGTCCTCAAATGTCTTGTTTTGTTCACAACTCAAAGATATTCAGTTTACTGTCATAGAGGAGTAAAGAAACCAGAAAATATTCACATTTAAGAAGCTGGAATCAGAGAATTTTGACTTCTTTTTCTTAAAAAGTTATTCAAACCGATTAATCGATTATCAAAATAGTTGGTGATTAATTTAATACTGACAACTAATCGTTGCAGCTCTAAAAGAACATGTTCTATGTCATAAATAATCATTTCAAACGAAGGACAATGTGGCCTTAAAACAATATTGCTTAGCCCTATGGGTACTGTAGTGTGGGGACCATCTTTTACACCAAAGCAATGAGGCACCGCAGGCAATAAAGGGTAAACGGCTGCCTTAAATTAGAGCTTCTATCCAAAGCACTTTAACATTTGCCTCTCATTCACCTACTCATACACTCACACACCGATGGCAGCAAGCAACCATGCAAGGCGCTGCGATTTGGTGTTCACTGTGTTGCCCAAGGACACTTCCGACATGTGGACAGGAGCCTCCTGAGCCACAGCCGCCCCAATAATGCTCCATCTTCTGGGCTATATTCCTGTATTCATGAGCCTTCTGGTATGTTATCAGTGACCTACACCTGGGAGGAGGGCGGTCAGTACAGACAGGATGTCCTTGAAAGAGAGTAAAAGGCATCTTTACTGACTTAACCACTTAAAAGCCTCTCTGTTTTCAAGGCCTCTGTCTGCTCTCTAAAAGTTCTGCTGAACTCCACAGCAGGAGCTCAGCTGGTGCTCAGGCTTATCTCTGAGAGCCATGTGACTATTCATAGACAGTGCTGCTCCTCTCTCCTCCATCACTTCAAACACTAATGAGGCGTCTGCACTCCTCCCTACCGTCCCTCTGTCCCTTCCTCCTGCACCCACCCAACCACCCTCCCTCTACCACCTTCTCTCATCCTTGCTGTATTGGCCCGGGGCCTGAGTGTAGGAGTCGCCGATGAATTAATAAAAATGTAGCAGGTCCCAAGAGTAGAGAGGGAAAGGGTGGAGGACAAAGAGTGACAGAGACACAGGCAGCTAAAGAGAAAAAGAGACAGAGATGGAAGTGTGATGGGGGAGGTGGATTGTGATGCACTGAATGAGTCACAGATTAGTGCTACTTATTGCATCTTCTCTGTCCAGCACAAATCTGTCCCGTCCTCTCTGTCGGCACTGCAGAAGAGATTTTGGGGTAGAGTGGAGAGATGGCATGGGAAAATTTTTACACAGGGAAACAGCAGTGCCCAAAATCCACAATCATTTTAACAGCTCAGCTTAGTGGGTGTAGCAATTTACATGTTATTTCCACTCCTGTGGTGCACTGCACGCATCTGCATTTTCCATTACAATTGGTTATAAGCAAAGTTCTATTCATAGGTACTTTATTATGTGACTTTAAAGTTGCTGCCATTATTTTTTTAGGTCAGCTCAGCTGGTAGGCCACTTGCACGCAGCGTTAATATTCATTTTAACTATACGTCCGAACAGTTTTGAGACAAAAGCCAATTCATCTTAAAGCAAAAAAAGGAGTTTTTCTGCATTTTCAGAGGCTTGGTGAAAAGCAGTTGATGTGTTAAGGTGGTTCAAAGCGGCACGTAACACATACTGGTCACCCTTCTCCCCCTCAAACAAGCGTGCAGGAGACCATTTTAGCTCTTAGGACTTTTATAGCTTCTAACTGAATCTCCAGCTTCCCCGTTTGTACTTTCAAATATCTGCTTTATTTTACTGTTTCGCTTTCAGCTGTTAAGTTGCTGCTGATGAAAACCCAACATTTCCTGATTTTGCTGCTTCATAATAAAAGCTTTTAAATAACAAAATAACTTTTACTGTGGAGAATATAGGAAATGAAATGTGTTTATCACCGTTTTACAGCCGCTCCTTTGACCGCTAGTCACAGCCGTGGTTACACACACCCAAGCGGGTAACTCTGTTGTAATGGAAACGTAAATCCCTGCCGTGCTGGGCTGAGTCATGTATGGAAAAACCCTATAAGACACGGGAACTTGTGTCTTGAGGAGCTGTAGCATTTATTCACTGACAGCCTACACTGTACACACGCTGCACTGCTACGCTCACAACTAGTTAATGCTGACTTCATCTCACTGTCACTCCGTCAAACACACACACACTCCCTCTCTCTCTCTTGACCGCAAACACCGACACTCGCTAACGTTACGCATGGAGTTATTCCTTAAAGGAGTTCGCTATTTGTATAACACGTTAGTTTAAAAAACATCTTTAAAATACATAATTCCCCAATGCTTTGGCCTGGAGAGGAGTCATCTCAGGCCCGGCACGCCGCCAGCCTTGCAATACAAGGCAATACACTGGCGGAAAAGCAGCAAATCCTCAAATTTGAGAAGCTGAAACTAGTGTTATTTTTTTTTTTTTTTACATGATAAATTTAGACTTAAACAATTATCGATTATTAGAATTGTTGTCGATAAATTGTTTCAGCTCTAAAAGTGCAACTGCAATCATTTTACGTTAACATATTCTGCTCCCAATGTGCTCAGGACTTCAAATGAGTTGCAATACCAGCTGATAGAGAATACTGTATAGCTTCAGAGTTGTGTTGAGTTTTGTGTGAAAAACAAACAGACTTGTTAAGTGTTTCTGGTGTTGATAATGGTGGGTTAGTGTGGAAAAAGCTCAGAGAGATCAGCAAGGTGGGTGGACATGAATTTGGATGACAGCGGCGGTGAAAAGCACACACACAGGGGGTCTCACGACATCCACCCACTCTGCATGGCAAGCTGACAACACATTTAGGGGCTGGACTCCATACACACTCACACATAAACCCACACACACTGAGGAGGAGCACGGAACAATGAATTACCGGTTGTTGGTAAGACAGAACAAGACAATGAAGAGAAGGCGGACATCTCTGAAGCCTGGTGCACCACACTTGGGGAACTTTGGCCTGTGTGATGTCTCTTTACTTGTTCCACTAATTGGATGCTAAGCTACACATCCACGCAGAATGAATTTATGTGTGCATATGTGTACAGATGTGCGGGGGGCCCTCAACCCCTAAATCATCACAGCAAGGAGCCAGCCAATCACAATGCTATTTTTATCCCCGTAACAATGGGCTGGTACATTAACAGATTACACTCTCCATTTCCCCCAGGACGTCAGCTTAACGTTTCCACATTAGGGTGAGAGAGAGAGATAGAGAGAGGGGAGAAAAAAACTGCATGCTGAAGTGAGAAAAATAGAAGCAAACAAAAAATAAATAGATATGAAAGGCATGTTTGTGCATGATAATATATAAAAAGAAATCCCCCACACACTTACACAAACACGTTCAAGTGTTAATAGGAGCCCTGGACAATAGCGCACCACAAACCAAATAGTTTGTGCATTAATGTCTGAGAGAAAAGGAATATATCTAGAGGAATATAATAGTCTAACTAATTACAAAAACACACACACACAGAAGGTAGTGTGTGACAAGTAGCCCGGCACATCTTGCGGTATCGTATCTGCACCTGCTGTCCCGAAGCTTCTCTGTTGTACCCAAAGTCACATGGCTGACAAGAGAGAGTAAATATAGTCCTGCAAGGAGAATATCAAACACACTTCTTATCTGTGTGCGTGTGTGTGTTTGTGTAGTTGTGTGTTTGCATGAGAGAAAGAGAGAGAGAGAGAGAGAGAGAGAGACAGAACCGTCAATACACATTTAGACCTCACCTTCACCTGTTATCATGCAAACTTAAGCACTGGTTTTAGTAGTACATATACAAACATACAGAAGCAAACACTCTGTGGCCACATACATGCTGTGTACCTGTGCATAATACATGACACTTCTAATGACAGTTACAAAGCATGTTGCCCTTCAGGGGTGTTATTACATAAGAAGGAGGGGGGGAGACAGAGAGACGAACCAAGTCCTGCTATTTTTAAATCAGCAAACAAAAACGGGCAAAACATCCGTAAACAGTAGAATCACGCAGTGAAATGCAAGCACACACCAGCAGAATCTACAAATACGCAGAGAGAACAAGACAAGAGGCGAGGAGAGTGTAAGTAAATAACGGATAATGAACAAGGCTGATTCAACAGCCGGCCAATATGCACATAAGCTGTCGCTCAATGAGTTTGGGAGAGCAGTATATTAGTGGAGGAGAGGAGGTGAGTATCGTGGAGGAGAGGCTGATACCATTAGGAAAAGCGTGACAAAGAGGAAGAATTTTTGTCACTAAGGCATGCAGATGATGACAGTTATTCAAATGTGTTGCATATATAACCACAACATCAATCTATCCCCCCGTTCTCTCTGTCACGACGAGCCCTACCTCATTGAGAACGTATCTTCAGGCTATAGACATGCATGCACACAGCGCACACACTTTGCAGAGGCATATGTGCAGCTTATATATATATTTTTTCAGACATCAATCCATGTGCAGATTCAAAGCACACATTCGATCCGGTGTGGGTGGAAGAAGCAAACATGGCTGGTATAATGCGACCGACATACTGATGTACAGACCCAGCTGCCAACAAATCCTCATGACACAAGGCCAATCCGACACACTATGAATCACAGTCAAACAGCCACTGAAACTGGGCTGTGAGGGACTCAAGCCCAGAGCACCATTTCCATACAGTAGCTCACCAGAGCGCCTATGCACAGTAAAGCCTGAAAACTGAGCTTCCAGTATGCAGTGTCTGTGTCCATCAGCCTACTACAAATCAAAGACTGTTTCCATCAATAGTCTGTAAACTCAAAGCAAAGCTCACTACATTTTTAATAGGTGCTAATCGATGAACCATATATCAACATGTCCCGGTAACACCGGAGCAACAGTAGACGCTAACACCAAGAGCATTTCCTCATGATCTCAAGTTTTACAGAAAAGTACCACATAGGGCCGGCCGCAACAACGATATTTTCATTGTCGATTAATCTGCTGATTATATCTTGATTAATCAATTAGTTGTTTGGTCTATAAAATGTCAGAAAATGGCCCAAGATGACGTCCTCAAATGTCTTGTTTTTTTCCACAACTCAAAGATATTCAGTTGACTGTCATAGAGGAGTAAAGAAACCAGAAAATATTCACAATTAAGAAGCTGAAATCAGAGAATTTTTCCTTTTTTTCTTAAAAAATTACTCAAACATATTAATCGATTATCAAAATAGTTGGTGATTAATTCAATAGTTAACAACTAATCGATTCATTGATTAATCGTTGCAGCCTACAAATCTTTACTTTTAACAGCACATATACTACATTTCCTGTTTTCAAGGAAGCATGGATTTATTATGTGCTACCTAAAATATTGAAGAATCATGAAAAACATTAGGGCTGGGCGATATGGAGAAAATTCAATATCACAATATTTATGACCATATACCGCAATATCGATATTGCGACGATTGACTATTGGTGCTTCCACAAAATATTTACACAATGACATTTTTGATAAATAATCATCAGTAATGTGGATATAATGACTAAGTGGGTAAAGGCAAATAATAGAAAAGCTAGAACGGTCTGGTAAGTTCAGAAAAATACATCATTTAACTGTGATGCAGCCTTTAAAACCAGGAAAAGACAACACTGATGCCATATTATGATATCCAAAATCGAAGGCGATGTCTAATCTCATAACACGATATCGATATAATATTGATATATTGCGCAGCCCTAAAAAACATTAAAGCATAACAAGAAAATTAAACATCTACACCATACGCTTGACAACATCTCAGAGTATATCATACAGATAACTATAACAGTTATGTTACAAGTTTAGGGAACACAATGTTACCACCTCAAATATAACAGAAGGAAACTATATGAGTAAAAAGTGTTTAGATCGAATAAGTGTCTATTACCAAAAATAAACATCTTCAAAGCAGTGTCTCCTCATAAGCTAATACTGTAATTTAACATAGCAGTATCCTTATAAGAGTCTAAGTTCCCATAATGCGTTTTTAGGAGACGTTACACTGTAGTCTATACAGTCTGTAGTCACAGCTGCAGTCTATGACAAGAAAGCTAAGAGGAAACGTGTTTGTAGAATGTAGGAAAACTGGCTGAATGCTGCATGCTTCACATTACTCACATTCTTACACAGCTCACAAATACACACAATGGAAGAGTGATTGCTATTCTTACCGTACATCGCTCGTGATGTTGGAGCCTCTCACTACAGACGCTTATGTTTTCTTAATGCCGCTTCAGTCGCTCATACAGACACACTGCCGTGCCAAGAGGCACTGGAAACGCACACAAACACACACCGCTCACTCTGGTATAAATGCCTGCACGTGTGCTTGGAGCTAAAATGCGCACCGTGATTGGTGCAGAGGACTGGCTCGATGCACTGAATTACACACGCTCTCCCTGCCTTGTAGACACACACACACGCAGACACGGGCATGCACACACACGCGCACAAAAGGGGGCTGAAAGGCAACGTCAGAGGGAAGCGTGCCGTGATGACCTTGGATTTTCCTGTTCGTCTTCTGCAACAGCGCTCCTTCTGAAGGGGGGTAGTGCAGATTTCACATGCAGGCGCCACATACAAACACACCCACCTCACTTCTAATCATTTTTTCTCAGTTGCAGAGAAAGAAACAGAGAAAGGGGGGCGGGTGGGGAAGAGAATAAGAAAGAAATGTGCACCACGGGGATGGAAAGGGAGAAGACCTCCCACCCACGCAATCTCCTTTTCTCCCTCTCTCCACCCCCTGCCAGCATCACTCCTTCCCTCCTCTCCATCATTAATCTTCCCATGCCTCCTGCTTTATTTACTTTCAGTTTTTCCTTCTATGCTTGTGCAACTTTCTACCACATTTCCTTCCATTTTCTAGACTAATACCAAAATGTCTGTGCGATTATATAACCATGTTCACTGGTATTTTACTTCTTTTTTTTTTAAATGCAAAACTGTGAAATATTATCCTTTTCCAGATGCCACTATTGACTCATTCTCTTCCAGGTTTCATTTTCCAAACCATAGTGCATAATAAATACAATACTGTTCAGCAGCTGCATCATGGCAGAGCTTCTCACCTGCACATGAATGCACTGACTGCATGAGCAAAACTTGTCAACATTACAACACAGCCCATAACACTGTGACAAACATAAAACCAGACATGATGTTTACATAATTGGCTCTAATACACAAAACTGCAGTGAAACCATAAACCCGGTGATGCTGCAGTGTCCTTGCAAAAGCATGAACGAGTGCTTGGATTAGAATATATGCCTACTCAACCTTTTTTGGTTCACATTTTTTCATTATGCCAAACATCAGTTTATATATAACACTGCATGCATTTTCAACACTGACTTTCAGCATTTGAAAATAGGATTTTGGAAACAATCTAAGATAGAAGTGGCTTCTCCGGTGTGAGAAAGCAAAGATCCATTAAAGCTTGGTTTTGCAATTACCAAAAGTGCTCGGCTGTCACTGATTGAACAAGGAGAAGAGAGTGGGCTACATCCGGACTGGTTCAATGAATTAAAGATGGTGAATTGTTCTCAGTTGGGCAGCAGAGCTAATAAAAAGATAGAAGCTGTTCATCTTTAGGCTGCATCCTTCTACTGAATGATATATTCATGCGCTGCATTTCACTGCAGCTTGGAGCAGGTGTATTTGTGATACTTTAATAAACTCCTTTGGGAGAAATTCATTTCTAAACATACTGTGAATTTCCTTCTTTTTTTTTTTTTTTTAACTTGGGTTGAACAACAGGGGTCTTGTGTGATATCGCTTTGCTTGAATAATCATCATAACCATTTACAATCAAGCTTTGTTTTCCACACGCTCTCGCATGCCAGAAATGCTGGTTGCTGATCAACAATATTCCCCGTGGAGCTATAAGCATCTCTTTCTGATGGGAGAACAAACATTCCTCTTATCCCACGCAGAGCATTTTAGATTTTATGAATCCAACAGCCAGTGCTCCTTTTGATGCTGACCCACTCAAGTGCTCAAGTACCCTCAACAAACTATGAAATAAGCTAAATCAATTTTACAAGACAGGGGGCAGCTCAGCAGAAGTGAAACCCCAAACAGTAATTTCCTTTAGCAACATGACATATCAAGTGTCACGGAACCATATGGAGGAAAGCAACTTTTCAGTTAAATAATTCTCTGTTCATGCAACTGAGAGGCAGAGAAGGAGCCAGAGAGAGAACAGAGGAGGTGGTGTTGTCACTTACCCTTGCTAGCGCGATGGTCCAGAAGGGTACGACAGTCCAGTGCCAGCCTCTGAGAGGCCGGGACATCAGGCGCAGGCAAGGGCATGGCAGGCAACAACAGACCACAAACACACACACACACTCAAACACACACTACTCCTTTTATAGACGCAGAAAACCTCCTAACCAAAGCCAAAAACATACATGCAAAACTACAAGCAGCAGACTAAAAATCCCTTATTTTCCAGTTATAATTTAAAAAAAGCTAACCAATACTCACAGAAAAATGGCGTCAAATTCACAATTCCTTGATAGATAAGCTAAATGCAAAAATGTACTCACTTCATCCACAACTCCCCAGTTTGGCTGCAATAGATATTAGACACATACAGACGCAAACATACACTTTCCCTCAGTCAAGCCTGAACAGAAAACTACTGTCTAAAGTTTCACAAACTCTCAAAGTCACTCCTGCTGAACACCAACTCGCATGTCCCTGTCTTGAGGCTCCTTAGTAATAATTCATGTTAGTACATAGGCAGGTTGACCGTATTAACGAAGAGATTAGCGATTAGTCCTTCAATAGCAGCTCTGGTTCTCTTGTGTGCAGCCTCGCTCATTAATAAACATCTCACTGACACAATGGACCTCACTATCCACCCCAAGTCTCTCTTTGGGTGAGAGAGAGACAAGGAGAGGAGGGTGGAGAGAGGCAGGGAGAGAGGGGCACCGTGGGATAGCCATTCAGTCAGTGGGCTTGAGGTTCAAGGAATGTAGCCATCAGCAGATGCCAACACAGGCAAAAGGTCTGGTGAGTGATATCTGTGCAAATTCACACATAACACCCACTGCAAGAACAGACACACTCTCACACATACCATGCATACAGTGCACTTTCATAGACTAAGCTACTGGAGTTACCCTGCACTATACTCATTTTCAACAGTCTCTTCTGCACTATATTCACTTTTTTAATAGTCGTGTATCACAGCTGTTACCCTGCACTATATTCAGTTTTTAACAGTTTTCTTCATCTCCTTGTATTTTTATATCTGGTATTTTTACTGCCTTTTTACTAACATGTTTTGCACTATGGAACTGTGATGCTGGAAACTTGAATTTCCCTCGGGATCAATAAAGTTACTATCTATCTATCTATCTATCTATCTATCTATCTATCTATCTAAAGCAGCAACTGACAAGCCTTTAATATAAAGTCTGTTGATTAGAACTACAAAGCACTTTGGGAAAACTACAAGAAAAATAAATAGACACAGATTAACCATCCCCACTCAAAGATTTACAACTGGAAAGCATTTAAAGTCCGCTTTTATGCATTTTAAATAGTATTTCTAAGGTTTCTATGAGGAAAAGCATTGTTGACATCCTATACATCTTCTTCATGTCCTTGTATTTTTATATCTGGTATATTTTTTGTACTTTGTACTTTGCACTACTAATTTTTTTACTGCCTTTTTACTAACATGTTTTGCACTATGGAACTGTGATGCTGGAAACTTGAATTTCCCTCGGGATCAATAAAGTTACTATCTATCTATCTATCTATCTATCTAACTATCTATCTATACCTGTAAAACTGATGCAAAGCTTCTCTCACAAAAACATTGGCATAATCAGCTGTGTGACCTATTGTTGATTTGGATTATTAGGCAGCTCATACAACTATAGTTTTAGAATTATATATATTATATTTATAATTTCCTCAGCAGTACACTTCTTCTGAAGTGTCCCACACTGAACTTCTGGAGGGTACTTTAACACCTTTTCCTGTACTTCAGGCATAGTGGAGTACAGATGTTTAAATGGTTTTGGTGTTTGCCCACCTGTCATGTTGGATGCTTGTCACAAGGCGGCGTTGCTCTTCCAGGTTCCACAGAGACAGGGAGATAAGTGGCACTTCAGCGCCCGGAACGGAGTCTCCACCGGCGGCTCGAAAAATCAGGAAAACCGCTGGAGCTGGATTGTCTTTGGCCTGTGGAAGTAAGTTAACATTTGAACATTTTAATATGTTTGAACCTATCAAAATACAGTAACTACCCGGTGTTAACGTTTAGATAACCCGTGACGAGCAAATAGTATAATGTAACATCTTATTATTATACATCAAAACAGAAAAATCATGACAGTTGGCAGTAAATTAATTTAATGCTAATGCTAGCAAGGCTAATGCTAATGCTAATGCTAATTCTAATGCTAGCAAGGCTAATGCTCATGCTAGCAATGCTTATGCTAATTCTAATGCTAGCAATGCTAATGCTAATGCTAACAATGCTAATGCTAATGCTAGCAAGGCTAGCTGTCACAGGTTTTTCATCTAACTTTGCCCTCTCGTTATACTTTACCTAAGTGTTTGAACACTTCCCCCTGATTTCTAGTGGGTTAAGAAATCAACTTATACGGTTATCAAACATAACAAAGCTAACTCATATTACTCATATTAGCTAGCATTCGTCTATTCTAGTAGCATGCTAACGTTACTGCTTGACTTGCTTTTAACGAGACTGACTGGCTGAACGTTAATTAGTGGCAACACCCAGTTACTACTTACCATGAAGTGAGCACAATTACAGTCCTTAAAATGTGTGGCATACGGACAGTTAACGTCAGCCTCCTTCTCTAAAGTTCAACTATGCCAGGATACCTTACATGTAGTCACAGCGTTACTACTGTTCCTGTAGCTGCTATAGCTGGAAGTAAATAGTGAGACAGCCCACCACTGGACACCACAGGCATGTTGGAACAAGTGCAGCCTATAAGTGCCCAGTAAACCTGTAACACTAATAACCCTGCATGTTTTTACTGGATAAATACTGGAAAGACAAAACAGGATATCATACAAATACATAGTCAGATGTTTGACTAAATACCACTGTTGACCTTACCATTTTCTGCTACTTTACACTTTTACTCCACTACAATTCAGGGGGAAATAATGTACTTTTTACATCACTACATTTATTTGATACCTTTAGTCACTCGTTACATTGCAGATTCAGATTAATAATACTAAATATAATCAACAAATAAATTATTATGTATTATTAAGGATAAAGATAGCCTATTTATTGATCCCTTGGTCAAAATCAGAAGCTACCCAGCAGTATATAGATTAAAAAAATAAGCCCCTCCTTTACCAGCTGGAACACTTAAATGATGTATCAATAATTATAATCCAAGAATATAAAATATATCATTCTGAAATGGGCCATTCTGTATACTTAAAGTATATTTTGATGCTAATACTTTTATAATTTGACTTAATTAAATTTTGAATGAAGTATTTTACTTGTAACAGAGTATTTAGAAACATAAGTAAAATATACATTCCACCACTGCTGATTCTAACCTATTTAGAGTCTGCAATTCCCTTTTCATTTATACAATCCCAGATCATACAGTATATCCTAATTCATGCAGAACTGTTGCAGAGTTCAGCCATCCAGACCTCTCCGATGTGTTCAGTGATGCAAGAAAAATGAAAATTAATGAATATTGACACAAATAAGCAATTCAGTGTGACTATCAGACAGAATTTTTAAAAAATATTTAAAATCAGTATGTAGCCTGTATCTGTGGATGGGACATCCTGCTTTTGGAAGTCTTTATGTCTACCAGTTGGTGACAGCAGTGAGTCAGGAGAATCTGATAGAAGATTGATATGAGCAAAACAGTCTGCGATTTCCTTAAGTTGCTTGAAATCATGTGACCTAAACCAAAGTATTTTTTTGGACAATATATCATAATTGTTGTACATGACGGGTCACGTTATCCGCCACCTTTTTTGAAGTCTAAACTTCTCAGTGGACCTCTAATGCATTTACTTCCCAGGGTCTCTTAAGCCATCTAAGCCAGTATTTTTATCCTGCTATGCTGCTGTCACCTCTTTATCTGTTCAGCCCCCGTTAGGTGGTGTGTAACCCTTTTAGAATTGGATAACACCATCTTACGTATGATGAGCTAATGATGGCTAAGCTACAGCTCAAAACAAAGGGGTTCGAAGGGATTGTCATCAGATGATGTACTTGTAACTGCTAGTGTATTTTAGTGCAAGAGTAGAACATCATTTGCAGAAAATGTGAACCTCATAAAGGTATTTCAGGATGGTTGCATGGATGGATTACCAGACGGGCCTACTGGGGACAGGCCCAGGGTCCTAAGGGTCTGGGTGCCCCCAAGGCAAGGCCTCTGTGTGATATGATTGTTAATAGTTCTCTTTGGACAGGGTAAGGGCTCTGTTTATATACTATTGAAACACTAAAGGAATAGCATTTACGCTCACTTTAAAGTTGTCATCACATTACGTTCAAAGGGAGCATTTATTCCTGCAGACCTTTGGCCTAGTGCTCCTTAGTATCACCATGCCATACGGGCCCCTCCATCTTTGGGGATGGTTGCTGCTTGGTAGGAAGTCCATTGTCTCATAATCCATTCATGTTTGTTTGTTGATTTGCAGATCTTTTTGACGCAACACATTAAAGGTTTTGTGTGGCGGGAAACGACAAATTTCTAGCACAATCTCTGCTCTGGTCAACATCTTTGTTTTGCTTCTTTGACCCTATACTGACCTGTACACGTCTTCACTCTCAAGAGCTTTGTGCGACTGCCAACAAAAGCTAGCGTGCATTCACCGTCCAACTGTAGTCTTACGACACAACCCATGCTTACACAGCGCGTTTGCGATACAACAACACCAACAGATGCAAATAGATCACTGCGGCCTGCATAAGTGAAATGTTTGGCAGCCAAGCACGTAGGCCAAAGGGTCAGTTCTGCCGCTTGAGCGCGTGAGAATCAGCTGATTAGTGGACGGCCAAAGAAGTTAGGCCAATTAGTTTCTGGGGTTTTGCCCCTTAGCGGACTAATTCATCCTAACTCCTCCCTCAGATAGGACACAAGTTCACAGGCGCTCCAAATAGAGTCAGTAAATGAAACGGCAGATTTGCGCAGCAGACAGATATTCACGGGCATTAATTTCCAATTGCTCATAATGAAGACAAAGACTACGCTATGTCAGACAATGATTTAATCTTATTGTTTCTAGTAACAGTGAAATCTCATTAAACATGTTCAAAGGTGCTTTCTTTACTGCATGCTTGCCAAGTGTAAGAGAACTGATGTGGTACAAGCAGTTATAGTACTGTAGAACTAATTGCCTTAGACCTGGCGGTTATTTTTAGATGTACAGTAATCAGCAAGAAAGGTCTGACCATACGTAGTCACGGTTGGACAGATGGTAATTCATTAGATCAGCCTTAGGGGCCTGGACACAATTAGCAAAGCCAGTCTCAGAAACTTTAACCAGCTTACAACCATGTAGGACCACAGACCTGCTGATGCTATCAGCCCTGTAGGTGCTCTTCATCATTAATACTGAGGGGTGTTTGTCTGTTCCAACACACCTGTTGCTCTTGATATTTTCTTTTATTGGTCTTACAATTCAATCCCTCTCTTGTTACCTTGCTGATATACTATTTGACAAAATGTGTCTGTTGTGATCAGCAGCAAACTATTAACAGGTAAATTCTTAACTGTAACAGGAGAATCGAAAATAATAATCCATCTCATTTATGGAAGGATAACTTTTAAAAAACGACATCAGGATGAACTCAGTCAATCAAATCAACCCATCACATTTAAAGACAATTGTATATGGCACATAATGCCAATAAAACACAATACAACAATATCCAACAATGCCATGAAATTATCAGACCATTTGTACATTGGTTACAGATACATTAAAATTATCCAGCCTGATATAGCAAGAACAACCATAACACAGAAGACACTGAGCAGCAGAGTATATCACTGTTTTCATTATCTTTAATGAGACCCTGTGGAGAAAATAATTCAATCAATCAATCATCTACAGTGTCCAGCCTTAGCAAATGTTTTTCAAGAGGAAGATAAAAAATAAGTTTTGGTATTTGGTATTTTGATCCGATTGACTGTGTGGCATAATCAGTCATGTGTAGGTTATAAAACAGAACCATTTCTTGAGTGTAATGTAAGTGAAGAGAGTTTGTCATGTTTCATATGTGTTTATAAGAAGAAAGTGTTCAATGTGGTTATAATTTAGGGTACAGTGTTATTTATTGCCAGTGTCATTATTAGGGTGTTGTGCCAGTAGATCGCCAGTAGGTGGCAGTGTCGCTACAGAAGCCGTGTATGTGAAGGGAGCGTCACAGGGAAGTCTCGCGTGAATACGTGAGATAATGAGAATCTCTGTGTACAAGATAGAAGCAGAATACACTGTGTAGCGATTGTCAACCTAAAGCATTATTTTACATTTTGCAGAACATCTTAAATAAATGTGTAGCACCAGACTGAGCCTGTGGGACATCATTCTGTACACCGCTACAACTGCGTATGTATTACAGAGAAATAACATCGGTAGAACATGACAGAAAGCCTTTTTGTATCGTTGGAATATCAGAGACATGTCTGACAATCCTGACATAGCTTTCTGTCTTCAAAAAGCAGGTATCTACATAGGGAGCGGGTCCTCTTCACGGAGTCCACCATGTTGCTCCGCCATGTTTCTACTGTAGCCCAGAACGGACAAACCAAACACTGGCTCTAGAGAGAGACATTCACAATTTTACATTACCTGAAGGCCACTGTAGTTCTCCGAAACACGCTTGTGAAACACGTTTGTGAAACACGCTTGTGAAACACACTTGTGAAACACGCTTGTGAAACACACTTGTGAAACACGCTTGTGAAACACGCTTGTGAAACTGCGGTAACGTAAGCCGCAGAGTGGAAAAACCGTGGCACCGCCACCTGCCGTCCGACTTCAGTTGCCCCTAAAGTAATGTTATTGTGGTAAGGATGGCCTCTGAGCGAGGCGAACAGCGTTACCACGGTTTTGCACTCGGCAGCTCACCGCAGTTTTGGAAAGGGAGGAGTGAGCGGAGAGTTACTCAGTTGGTTGCAATCTGCAACCACGCCACTAGATGTCGCCAAATCCTACACATTGTACCTTTAAGCCCTTATATAATTGATGGGCATTTTAATAAGGTCTGGATTGAAAAATGTTGAACCTATCCTTTAGCTCCAAATGAACAATGTCGGTGGTTTTCATCAGATTAACATGCCACTGGTGTTTTTTTAATAATACCCCAATAAGTTCACACAGTAGCTCACAATTGTTTGAAACACATTTTCACCTTCAAAATGTTGGTCACATAGAAACATCTGAATTTAAATGCTTACTAAAGGCAGTTTCATTAGCATCCACTTGCTGTTGAATCACCTTGGGGTGCTATTACCAGCTGGGAGATGATTCAGCGTCCTTGCTTGTAATGTTTTTAACTGTTCACCCTAATGGCTCTAATTGCACATACGCACACTGACATGACTAAGAGCGCAAAGGCAATATGGAGGCAGCAACTCTGCTTTTTAATTTCCATGATGACATCAGAATGGGAGTTATGAAAAAGAAAAATATAGAGAGAGAAAGAGAGAGCATATGAAAAAGCGCTGATCGTAATGGTGTTTAATTTAAAATGTCAACTCTGCTTTTAAAAGATTTGGTCGACTCGGCCAACGGTTGAGAGCATTGCATTTATCTTGCCGTTGTCTTGGTGCCAATGCTCTCAGCTTCGCAGGCCAGTGAGAGTGGCTGCTGATTTAGTAATCCTCTTTGCACTCCTGCAATTCTACTTCGTGGCAGTCGTTGACTTCATTTCAAAACAGTCCAGGTGCTGACCTACAATCCTGCCAGAACGGCTCCACACATCTTGGCTTGGATCTTTATCCCCCCTCTGTCTTCATTTGCTCTTCTCTGGACACTTCATCACAGTGAGGACTATTTCAAGTTTCATTTTCCCTTTCATGGATTATGCCCTAATTTTCAGATCTGCATACATTTCCTGTGCGATGGAGTCAGCAAAATTGGATTATGAAGGGCTGGACGAGTGTACCCTACGGCAAATGCTGGACATGAGGAGAGGATACACGATATGTAAAACAATACAGGTCAGTTGTGTGTTTGTCTGACAAGTTGTTCTTCATACTACAAGTGTTTTGACCTCTTCAGACTTTTCCCCTTCTCCATGCACCTGGGAAGTAGGTGTGCCAGAAATCCTGCTTCTACACAACTCTTGTTTTCCCAGAACAGGTTACTGTATATCATACAGGGAGACTAAATTCAAATAGTGCATGCATGTATTAAAATGTAATAAATAAGTCTGTATTTTATTTGAATATTAGAATAACAGGTGATCCTTTGACAGCCGAGATGTGATCAACAAGTCCATGAAATAAAATTCTGCTATATCACAGCGTCCACTCACAGGCTGAATATTTTCAGCTGCCGTAATAATGACAGCCTTGATTAAAATGCAGCTCTTCTAATATGAAGCGTTTTTATCACATCCAGTCTGTGACAATCCGACTGCTGACAGTGGACTGAGAGTGGGTGGGACAGCAGCATCTACAGAGCCAAAAGGACATGGAGGAGTTAAACTCTAGGCATTAACCAGCTCAGGTTTAAATCTAATCTAAATCTGGCCGCCAGATAATTTGTTGGAAAGCTGCCTTTCTTCTGGCACAAACTGTGTCAACACGTGGAGCCTATACCAGGTGGCTGTATGTGTGCAGCATCACCAGTTCTGTCCACATAGATCATCATTTTTAAAAAGGTTTAAATACTAAAGATGATTTGATATGATTCTTTTTAGACAATGTCCTGTGTGGCCCAAGTTCAGGAGCCACAAAGGCTTTAAAATCAATTGCTGTGTATTCACACTGACAAAACAGCAGAGATTCTCATGATTCAGCAAAATCAGTAAACACTACAGTAGAAAGCAACAGTATGGAAGATGTAGAGATGATGCAGCGGTAAATAAGGTGTTTAAAATGCTCATCAAAAAGATGAATTCTCAGAGCTTTTCCAATGATTTCCTCGCTGTCAGACAGCCCATTCAGACAGTAACTGAAGCCGTTATATCAATCTCTTCAAAGCCACCAGACTACATTAAAAAAAAACGTAATTTTACCTCACAGAACGCAGGAGTATACATACAACTCCACTTCAAAAAATGCGAACTAATCCTTTCAGTTATTTCCAAACTTAGCACAGCTAACTTTGACCCAGTTAGTGCTAGCGTTCACATTATTCATAACCTTATTGATTAGCTTACTTTGGTAACCTATGTCACTGCTTTTTGCAACAGCTGAGTGGCCGTTTCCATTTGACCAAAACGCAACAGAACGCAGATGGACCCGCCCTTTAACCAGGAAGTACCTTGAGATTAAAATCTCTTTCTCGAGAGAGACCTGGCCAAGATAGTACACCATTACAAGATAAAGTTAAAGAAACATCTGCAAAGTGAACTGAATTTAACAGGGCCTACTTTATGTAAGTAAATGTGTTTATATAAAACCAGAAATTATGCTATTTAGCTCAATTTGTCGCATGTTCATGTGATTTTGCTCTTTTTTTGTTTTTAATCTGTTTCAAAATTTGTAAAATTTGAGAATTGACCAAATGTGCAACAGTTGCAACACTCCCGCAATTTAATATTGCACTTCCATAAAGTTCTGGGACACGCCGGGGACGGAGTAAAAGAGAAGAAAATCAACAGTCGAGAGTCTAGTCGTTATATCTTGACTTTGAGTCAAACTCCTCCATTCCACCGTGACATCATCAGGGTTATCTTCTTGACAGAGCCACTTAAGATGTTATGCAGTTTCAAGGGCTGAGTTGTACTAAAGAGTTATTACTAGTTTACTGAACTTAATGTATAGAATTGGTGGAGTGTCCCTTTAAGAATGACTTTGTTTATAGTGTGAGAAAAAGCAAGTCTGACTCCTCACTAAAAAACGTCTTTTCCTCTTTCTTTTCACCCCCAACAATGACACTCTCCACCTTCCAGGCTGCTGCCTCCTCCTGATCTGAGACCAGCAGATGAGGTCAGCTAAGCTCATCATCATGGTGACCTTCTCTGAGACGACTCAGGCCTCCCCCATGGAGCTGCGTGAGCCGACCGTCCTGACCGCGAGCCTGTCCCCTGGGCTGCGGCGGAAAAAGATGCTGTGGCAGAACGCTGTAAAACACATCATTAACCAACAGGAGCTCAGCGCCCAGGTGATTTATTATCAGTCATCAGTAGATTTGTTGCATCCAGATGGAACTGTTGTTTGTACTGTTTTGTTTCCTATTGTTTTGTACATATTACCCTGCAAGATTATGACGACGATGTGTTGTGGAAAAGATGTGGTATCCTCTGAACCACTGCCTCGTTTAACACAAACCAAA
>CAKALU010068675.1:0-46963 GCA_916700995.1 Hozukius guyotensis
ACACACACACACATGCACAAGCACTGCCGCATCGTAACTACTTCACAGAGCGGAGAGAGGACCTCAACTCTCAACTCAACAACGCTACCTCATGACAAATAGCCGCGGCAGCGCTACTTTTGTTTTCTCTTCCATTCTCCAGTAAACGTGCGGCGGCGACGCGCTTTGAGTTCAGGCAGGTGCACGCCAAGGGTAGAGAACGAGCAGGGAGGCAGGGAGGCATCTGATTGGTTCTTTCCAAGCGGACCGCGAGGCAGTGATTGGTAGACATTTTTACTAGATTACAGCAGCTATAGATGACGGCTCTTTTCCGGTCCTTTTTCAGAGCTCATCAGTAATGGATCGCTGTTGGGGAGTAATGACCAATTTCAACCAATAAACAATAGTGTATACTGGATAACATCGTCAACCCTGCCTTTAAGTATGGAAGTTACGTGAGAAAAACGACTTAGTTAGGTTTAGGAAAGGATCACGGTTTGGGTTAAAATAACTTCGGAAGTGCTGTAACTTCAGTATGGAAGTTACGTGACAAATAAATCCTGTGTTTTTTGACCCAAACATCCACCCCCACCCTTTCTCTATGTGGAATTTGCCGTTCTCTATACTTCCCGGTTCACAATTACGTGGATTACATACAAATTGATTTTGTGCTGACCATCACGAAAAAAAAAGAGAAATTTGTGTCTATGTACACCAATCCATGCATTGAATTTTGTGACTATTTCACGAACTGCTGTGCATCTGGGCTGGACTAAATCTCTATAGGGGCATTTGAAAGAGGAAGAATCCTGGGTTCCAGCATCATCATTTCTCCATCAACAGGAAGTGATGCAACTTTAAATATTGAGCTCAACAACCGATGCAACTGTTCTGCACGTGTTGCATATTCCTGTTATTAAGTTAAGGTAAAGAACTGGAAGACTGGATGTACTCAGTTCTAGCAAAGAGTATAGAAGCAAAGAGACGAAACAGCCGCTAGATGGCGCTGCGGTAGCGCTGCCGCCATTTTGGACTGAAAATGCCAATGAGTCTGTGGCCATGGATGTACGAAGAGACGTCAATAAATCAGTAAATCAGTTTTTAGGTAAATCAGCTTCCCAATACGAACACTTAAATAGCCCTCATTTAAATCATTATGTCCTAAAATTTGTAAAATTAATTAATAGCTGAATCCAGAGTTATTTTCCTCGGCATAATGAACGTGCATCAGACCCACGGGACTGCACCGCCCTGCGCGCTCATATGACATATCCCGTTCTGCCAGCTTCCTGTATGCGGCTGTAATAATGTATATATTGGCTGTTATTCATCACTTTTATGATCTTATAATACACCCATGGGCTGCATGCTGTAAGCCTGTACCGTGGTGGATGTATTAACGTCTCTGTTCACAAACAACCGGCTATCGGCCAGTAGCTAGTAGTGAAACACTGGTCACACGGACCAGTGGGGTGGGTAGATCGCATCTTTGTTCCCTGGTATAATCAACACTGCGTGGACCAGTACCGGCTCACTGGCCTAAAGCATTGTTGGCTCAAAAAGCTCAATCTCTTCACACTGTCGATCTAAACAAGACAGGCAATTGCAGTTTTGAGCAAATGTTTGTTTTTTTGCTAGTTGAAGTTCCTTTCAACATGAACCTTTTAGTCATTTGCTGTTGTTTCAGACCATACCTATGGGCCCAGCACCAGGCTGCCTCCCTCAGATGGAGCTCCAAGACTCAGGGTTGACCTACCTCCCCTGGGCCCAGCCCATCACCACCATATCCACCATGCCGAACCCGGGGGTCCAGTTCGCCCCCTGCTCCGCAGCCCTGCCCGGGTCACCTCTGGTCCACATGCCCTTGTCCATGTCTTTGACCACCATGATCCCTCAGCTGGAGGCTCAGGGTGTAGTAGATCACCCTCATCCGCAGATACTGGACCTCCCGCAGCGTTCAGAACACCAACTGGACCCTGAGCCACAAGGCCAGTCTCTGGATGAAGATCCAAGGTTAGAGGCGGAGTCCCCAAACCTCCTGGATAAACTTCTGGAGGAACAAAAGGGTGACGGCGAAGAGGAGGACAAAGACTCGTACAGCAGCTCGCTTTTTATTCCGAATGTCTGAAAATACGAGTGTTCTTCTGTCCATGGAGAGCAGCATTGTTTCTGTTTGTTTCCTAGGGCCACCATTAAAGTATTATTTGGGTTTATTACAACTTAATTTTGATTATGATAGCACTGTGACCACTAAAGTAATTGCTGAGGTTGATGCTGACTAAATGTCCTGGTAAAAGTGGGCAACACCCCCCAGTACCCAGAACCCAGAACCCAGAACCCAGAACCCAGGCACTCAGGGGCCCCGAAGGCCACATGACTGTCTGTGTGACAATTAATTTGTAATTACAACTTTGTTCAGTAATATGCACCGCTAAAGCTCAATAAAAGGGCTAAACTCATATCATATCAACTCATATCATATCATTTCATATCATATTATATCATATCAAACTGATGGAGTGTCTGGCTGTTTTTTTAACAAACGTGTAAGATATTATTGCTTTTCTTAACCTATAATTGGTTTGTAGCTGTTTCCTTTTTGCAGCAAAATCTGTCATTGAGAAATTCCGGGTCATGAGTTATGACACAGTTTTCTGAGAAACAGTGACCTTTTCCTGATGTGATCCCGATCCATCTCCTCGAAGCCTTGAGGTGTCTGTCTCAGTGATAAACTCACTGTCCTGCAAAGCTGGTTTTCTTTTTTTTTTTTTCGAGCTGATGATTTGTGTCAAACCAGAAGAAGAGCTGGGATCATGCTTGGGAGCAAGTTGAAAAAGAAAGATTAAGAAGTAAGTTTTTGTACTGACTGTGAGTGAAAACGGTATTCTGTAATAAAAAATGACAGTCCGAAAAGTTCAGCCTTCACTAGGGTGTCAACTGAAACTGCATCGGGCAAGATCTTTACGTCAAATGATAAATAAAGCCCCTTTCCCACTGGAGAAAAAACCCACTAACACCTACTAACATCTGGCTTTTGTCTTAAGTGGGTATTCATTCCCAGGACAAATGACTCTACAGTAGTCACGGCTATCTATGGGCTCCAGCTCTGATCGGCAGTGATGGACACCCGGGTGGACACGCTAATTTTCCCCCCTTTTCCGGTACGATGCTATGTGATGTGGGTTGAAGTGAATTAGGGCTGTAAAAGTTAACGTGAAAATAATGCGTTAACGCAATTCATTTAAATGACGCTCATTTCTTTAATGCATTTACGAAACTTGATGTTTTTAGGTTGTAGCTCAGTTTTTCAATGTCATACTGACATATGACATTTTTATATTTCCTCCTATTTAAATTGTTCATATTTTGTTTCATTATTTTTTTACTTTTTTTAATGTGTTGTATCTTGCTTTTTGTTTTTACTGATACTTCTTCTTTCTGCACTATCCCCTTTGCTGCTGTACACTGCAAATTTCCCCACTGTGGGACCAATAAAGGAATATCTTATCTTAATATCTTATCTTATACTAGCTTGTCGCGAAGGAGGCTGAATAACGCACCAAACTTACGCTAAATTTTGGCGAGGAAAAACTGGCATGGCCATTTTCAAAGGGGTCCCTTGACCTCTGACCTCAAGATATGTGAATGAAAATGGGTTCTATGGGTACCCACGAGTCTCCCCTTTACAGACATGCCCACTTTATGATAATCACATGCAGTTTGGGGCAAGTCATAGTCAAGTCAGCACACTGACACACTGACAGCTGTTGTTGCCTGTTGGGCTGCAGTTTGCCATGTTATGATTTGAGCATATTTTTTATGCTAAATGCAATACCTGTGAGGGTTTCTGGACAATATTTGTCAATGTTTTGTGTTGTTAATTGATTTCCAAACATAAATATATACATGCATTTGCATAAAGCAGCATATTTTCCCACTCCCATGTTGATAAGAGTATTAAATACTTGACTAATCTCCCTTTGAGGTACATTTTGAACAGATAAAAAAATGTGCGATTAAAAATGTAATCGATTGACAACCCCAAAGTGAATATATAATAAATAAAAATCAACAGGGATTTGGACACTTATTATAATTTATCAACGTACAAAACATACAACTAATATCCAGTCCTCAAAGCTACCAGACTCCAGTCAGACAACAGTAATTTTACCTCGCTTTACCTCTTTCTACTGTTCCAACACTCACCAACTCTGGTTTGAGAGTTTGAACGAGAGACTGAATAAGTAACAAATATTTAAAAAAAAATAAGTAACATGTTCACTGTTTACTAACCCTGCTTCCGGTGCTGTCCGTAACATTGAACATGACACACCAGGGAAAAAACAGAAAGGCCAGTACAGCTATATTTAGCGGGTTTTCCTGTATCTAGAAAAACCTGCATAAACGCACTAATTTTGGTGGGAAAAGGGGTAGAAGTCATCGTAGATTGATCCTACTTTGCTACATATATATTTCTCCCCCTAAAGCAAACTGAAACAAGTGTGACATGCATTACATTACATTTCCGTAAGTAAATATACAGCACATAATATGCTGTTAATACAGAGATACAGCTGTGTCTGGTGGAGAGGGATAAAGCAGGCAAAGTATTCTAAATCAGTAGATATCATAAAGAACAGGGCCGGCTTAAGGCATAAGACACTGTTGTTCAAGCAGAAATATGCAAGGTAGTTTAAAGTTGCAAATTCTTTACTTTTAATTAGTTACAACAAAGGGCATTGGACCGCCATTACACTGAGGACTTTGCCCCAGCGCTCGTGCTTGCTCTTGGCAGTGAAGGCCTCTGACTCTCAGGGGTTTTCCCCCAGGGGAAACTGACATCGTGAGAGGGGCTGCAACTCATCTGTCAAATCTCACACCTGGAAACACCTGAGATTGTATCACAGGGGAGAAAACGTGGCGGGCCTGCCTGTGTGATATAGGAACATGTGAAGTTAGAAGTTAGCTTTGGTGACACTCCAAATGGGCACCAACCGGTGAAAAAAGGGGCAAGAGAAAAGATAATAAATCACAGTGACAGAGATGCAAATATAATTCTCATGCACGAGAGGGTTTTTATGAATTCTGAGAGTGCATTCTGAGTCCATTGTTTTATATCACCATGAATTAAACGTGAAGTCTTTCAATGCTGTATGTTTGTATGAGCGTGATGATACCAGGAAGTATGATGGCACAGCGCGTGTGTTTAAATCAAACCTCAGTGTGATTTTAAGAGGCCTGTTAATGTGCACAGCCCTTGTAAACTTCTTCAAATGCATCATCATTTCATCAGAACTCTTTGATTCTTGGCAAATGATTTATCTGGTGACTCATTCAGTTAGCATGTGTTGTTCTTATAACGTGGATGAAAGAAAGGACAGTTGGTCCTCTGCTTGTTCACATGTCCGTAGGGTGTTTCAGCAGCTCCAGGGCAGATAAACGGTAATGTCATGTGTGACAATTGGCTCCTGTTTGCCTGTAGGTTCTCCGTCTAATCTTTCTCCTCCTCCTTTCAGTGCATCGGCCTAATAGTTTATTTCATCTCGTATGCAGAGTCGGGCCTGTAGTGTCGAGAGCAGCACGTGTTGCTCACAGAGAGTCCCTTTAAAGTGCTCCATCTTTGGGCCAAGAGGCGTTGCAGGAACATGCCTGTGCAGCGCCTTTGATAGCACGCACGGGTGGGACACACAGAGCCCTCTCCAGGGCTTTTCATGGAAAGGTTGGGCCCCAGGGTCTCAGAAATCTGGCACCTCAAGGAGGCTGAGAATACACATTTCACAATTCGTCCCAATTAGAGTCCTTTTATATTCATTCTGCTGCGGCACTAGCACAGCAATCGCAGCTAATGCAAACTTACATGGTATATTACCACGTTGCAGTAATCCACCCAGCAGGGTTTATAAGCTGTAACTAATGGATTTATTAAAGGATAATAATAATAATAGATAATAGATCAATTATAAGCTATTAAGAAGAACAATGTTTGGGTTGCCAGGTTATGAAAAATCCCTTTGGCACGTGTTTATCCTTTCTATTTGGATATAATGCAAGTATGGATGGGTTTTTCCACTTTCTGATAAACAAGTCTGCAGTTATACATGTTAAAAGGGCTATCAAAGTTAATGCGATAATGCCGCGTTAATGCAAATTCGTTTTAACTTGCGATTTTTAGGTTGAAGCTATAGAAGCTAGAGTGAAGATGCTGGCATCATATGAAACTAAAAAAACCTAAGGAATCGATTGGTACCAACCATGTCATAATAGCTTGTCGTGAAGGAGGCTAAATAACGCTCCAAACTTGGCGTTATGTGTGAATGAAAATGGGTTCTATGGGTACCCACGAGTCTCCCCTTTACAGACATGCCCACTTTATGATAATCACATGCAGTTTGGACCAAGTCATAGTCAAGTCAGCACACTGACACACTGACAGCTGTTGTTGCCTGTTGGGCTGCAGTTTGTCATGTTATGATTTGAGCATATTTTTTATGGTAAATGCAGTACCTGTGAGGGTTTCTGGACAATATTTGTCATTGTTTTGTGTTGTTAATTGATTTCCAAACATAAATATACACATGCATTTGCATAAAGCAGCATATTTTCCCACTCCCATGTTGATAAGAGTATTAAATACTTGACAAATCTCCCTTGGAGGTACATTTTGAACAGATAAAACAATGTGCGATTAAAAATGTATTCGATTGACAGCCCTAAAACAACCCTATATAGAGGTCGACATATCAGAAAATGGTACTGTCATATTTTCTAATTGAATGAGCATCTTTTCTATAAAACAGGCTTTTCATGGTTGAAGATATATTTTAAAAGTGTCAGTGGGAAAATAGTTATTGCGAATGTTTGATATGAATAACTTTTACCATTTGCATGAATATTTCTTGGATGAATCATGCAGTAGAATACTTATGGACTTAAACATTCAGGGCTTGTATTTGCCGCAAACAGCCTCTCTCATCTTCTCCTCACAGCACCATTAAGGACTATACAACTATATACTAATAAATAACAGGGATCAAGATGCCATCAGTCATTCAGAGATCCTGTTACTGTTTGCTGCAATAAAGTGTAGCTGAAATGGAGACATTGAACATTTCAGCAGGATGCCATATAGACATAAAACAAAAGCCTCATTTAAAAGAAATATGAAGGTAATCCAGTGATTCCATTCTAAAAATCATGAATTTTTACTCGAGCCATTTAATTATTATGTGGTAACAGATTTTATTTGTTGACATCCAATCTCACCATGAGGTCAAATTTGTGAGCTTTTGCTCTGTCGATGCTCAGAGCACTTTTTCTGACCTCTTGTGGACGTTGGTGAAATCCATTAAGCTCAGAAAAATAAAAAAAATTGGATCTACAATTCCATGAGGAAGACTGTGTGATGTGATTGAAAGCTCCAGAACAGCTACTAAATGGTCCTTGTGGTGAGATTGTATTGTGGCAATTATTGTTCACAAGGTCAAGAATGAATCTCAGAATTTGATTTGATTTTTAATATTAAAATGCCAAAATTAGCAGGATATATCGTACTTGAATGTAAACCTGGACCTGAGTGTTTGTCTGTCAGGTTGCCGTAGAGATACAATTTATGGCAGTGACTCGGGATAAAAACCCTGTGACTCACCCTGTCAACACCTCCACACTTGAATGGCCAAGATTATTTTTCTTCTTAAGTGGCTGGAGAGGTCTTTTAATATTTTAACTCCTGTGCTATCAAATCATGTTTTGCACTTTAAGAACTACAGTTTACTCATTTATACAAGATGTAATCCGAGAGTGATAAGAATGTCATTCTTTGATTGCTGTACCTTTTACAAGCTGTTACAAGCTTGGGTGTTCAGAAGAAGAGGAGTTAGCTGAGAAGATTGATATATCACTCTCATATCTGTCCATTAAATATGAAGCTACAGCCAGCAGTCATTTAGCTTAGCTTAGCATTAACACTGGAGACAAGGCCTAATTCTGTAAAAATATAAAAAAAGAAAGAAAAGAAAATCGGCCTCCCAGCACCTCTTGAGCTCACTTATTTGTTTAATCCGTAGAAAAACTGAAGCGTAAAATAAGACAATTCACTGTTTAACAGGGGGTTATGTGGAGAACTATTTCTTGGCAGGGACTGGCACATAAACCCCTGATAAACAACGAATAATAAGTGAGCTGGGAGGGGGATTTTGTTACCTTTGATACACAGTCTGGCTAGTATGGAGGATGGAACCTGACAAAATCAAAAATAAATGACTCAAATAAATAAATGTATAATTAAATGTAGCAAAAATAATATTAAAAATAAATGTAGTCATAAATTAATTGATAAAATGTGACATAAATTGATATTTCTGCATCTGCATTTATTTTTTATTCTTTCTTTTTTTTTACATTTGTTTTTATTACCTCCGCCAAGGCCAAAGGCCTGGAAGGAGGTATTGTTTTCACCGGCGTTGGTTTGTTTGTTTGTCTGTCCGAATTTTTTGGAGGGATGGAGTGTAGCACAATCAACAATCCATAACATTTTGGTGGCGATCCAGATCATGATCTGGATTCAGGAATTTTCTCAGGAATTCCGATCAGCCTGAGCATTAAAACCACAGGGTATAACACATACGTAGTGTAACTGATGACGCGTTGATAAAAGTGTTGTTCATTTGTGGAGATTATCTTGCTGAACAAAACGTGTAAGTATCATAAACGTTTGTTTGCCACAGAGTTTATTTTCTGCAATAATCCAAAACCCAATGCAACAATCACATTGGCAAAGAATGCTCCTAAAACCTTAAATAATATTGGCATATCCCTCGTCTTAATCGGAAAATGCTCCATTCGGAATAAGGCCTAATTCAGAATATCCAAATGGAATATGCTGTTTACATGACCCCTATCAAATTCGGAATATTGCAATATTCGGAATAATGGTGGAATATTAGTGTGCATGTAAACGTAGTCAGTGATGACAGAGACTAAAGTTGATTTTAAAAAGCCAACAAAAAAAACCCCGTCAATGTTAGATTGGTTGCGATTGTGAAATCATACAACAGCTTTCCAAAAGGGTTTCTTAAAAGCCCAGAGGGAGTCAAAATTCTGCACATCTTATCCAGAAAACGTACCAATCATCTGCCATCATTATTGCTTGTACTACTTGTGCTTTTGATTTATCGTGGTCTCCATCTGTGAAGAAAAACAGCCTTTTGCAAGAGGCATAAAATAACACAACAAGCGGTGCTAAAACCAGCGCGGTCGTGCCGAGGCCTGTTCTTCCTGCTCAGCTCTCAGAGAACACTGACGGTAATGTGAAGGTTGTCCCTTAAACAGTCCAAGACGCCACACATCAAGATAGCGGGCCACCTCTAAAAAGGGGGAGAAGGTCTAAAGGAGCCTGCATGTTATTGTTTTCTCACATTTAGTTTTTCAACTGTTCTCAGGTATCTCTACAGTTATCGAATAAGACGGGAAATGCAGGTAGAGTCAGTGTTAATGTCAGGAATGTTGTGGTTAAATAAAGAAACGATTATTCCCCATGGCGTTGTTTACATTGAACCATGTATACTGTGAAATACCCGTCAGGTAAGCTCTGTGTTCAGACTGCTATTTTCCATATACATTTCTATAGGTGGTGCTCCTCTTTCATTTCTGTCTGATCATGCTCAGGTAAGTGAATAAATCACGATAAGCATCACTTCCTTTGCAAAGCGCTGTTACCTGGAAAAACGTACACCAGAAAAAAAACCACACAAAAGAGCTTTGATGAACTGAAATCCCTCTGAGTCACTTCATTGTTCTTTTAGCAGCAATTAATTTCTATGAAACCTCTGACTTTAATAGTGTGGACTAACCTACTTCACAAATTGAAACACAGTGCTACTCTATCCACTTACCTGCTGTTTGAAGTGTAAATAGGACTTTCCTGTCACTTTCAGTGCGACCTGCCAACCCAGAGTTTCTGTTATCGGGCCTGGGTGTGTGTTGGGAAACATGAATGAATGTAAACAGCCTTTGATTTACTCAATAAAGAAACACCCTCTGATATGAATGTGACGGGCTCATATATCAGTTGTTGCGAAATACAGAGTAATGTTATTTACACTATTCACCATCCACCTTTTCTTAAGGCCTGATAACACTTTATTGTCAAGGTTTTAATGTGTCATATCTCTCCGATCTAACAATTGGACGATTGTTCTTACCTGGCACCCGTGTTGGAGATTGAATAGAAAAGCATTGATCCTGTTGCTTAGATATTAACAAGGACAAAGGCAACACTGCGTGTGGACACATTTTTGATTCAGTAAATCTGATCATAAAACTTCAAAAGGAGCCTCATAAAGTTGTACAGCTTGAACACTGTGCCATGTACAACATCCAGTTTGATTAGGCGCATTAGAGTAACTCGAAGAGTGTACGGTACTGCTCTGTGATGACTGACACAGCTGGAGCTGCATGGTGACCTTTATCCTGAGCCATCTTCCTCTCAACTGTACAATATGTGCAATGAAAAATACTGTTAGTGTGACTGCCACTAACATTTGTAAGGTCGCATTTTTCAATGGTCAATTTTTAACACCAACACGGTGCACGTCTGCACCGCTCTCATACCACGGTTACATTTGATAACGGGGTCGTCGTGGAAGCAATCACCCACCGCAAAGAATGTGTATTGCCGAGAAGTGAAAGGCAATTGTGCGTTCCATTGCAATGTCAGCGCCCAGCAGCAGAGCTACGCTTCCGCCATTTTGGACTGAAAGCAACTACTGGACGCCAGTAAACCGTTCGCCTAATAAGTGCCGTACAAACGTAAAACAAAACAATTTCTATTCTATTGTCATATTCTACAGAAATGGCCTGTGTTGAACAATAAAATATCAAAGATATAGTGAGCGTTTTCAGTACAAAATGGTGGCAGCGGCTGTTTCGTCTCTTTGCTTCTATATTCTTTGCCCTCAGATTCCCCCCCCCCCAGGTAAACACTGTTAACTCTGTCAGCACGAGGGCTGCAACAAACAACTATTTTGATAATCGATTAATCTTAATTAATTAATCTGTTGATTATTCGATTGATTGATTGATGATGGCCTGGTTACGGCGTCCTGCCGCCAGAGGGTGCTGTTTGGTTAAGGAGTGGAGTAGTGTTGAGGACGAGGGGGGGAAGGCGAAGAAGAGTTGTGAAAAACAAAAGATGGAGGTCACATGTTAAAATGCATTCTTGTTGGTGATCATTACGAAGCCCTAACATGACAAAATTTGCTTACTCCGGAGAGACGAGGGAGACGGCGCCATTTCCTGTAATTCATCACGTGAGCTAGAAAAGCTCACGCGGCATTGGCTGGCCCGCACGGAGACGTTTAAACGGTGCGTGTTGTGCATCATAGACCCAACTAATCGACCAAATTCTATTATTAAACTATTTTTTATAATTTTAATCGATTTATTTGATTAGTTGTTTCAGGCAGCCCTAGTCGTAGCACTGTTGCCTTTGTTTGCACTGTTAGCGCTGTTAGCGCTGTTAGCACCGTTAGCTGCGAGTCGCCGGCGCAGCTGTCGCCATGTTGAGAGCCATGCGGAGGCAATAGAAATGCTCCCAACCTCGCATTCAGCACCTTTAAACTTTCAGTTCAGTTCATTCTTGACTCTTCTAATATTTTTCTGCTTTAAGAAGTTACATTTTAGCTACGAGTTAGCACAGTGTCTGTGTTGGCCCTACACTGCTACACAGCACTAACACAATAATACACACACACACTCACAGCTCCTGCAGATTACCACGTGAACGATGACCTCTTATACATTTGCCTGTAAATAGCAATAAATAAAAGTTGATTGAAGAGCTGTGCCGAGGCCTGGCTGTGGGCGTTTCTCCACACTGATCAGGTGCTGTCAAGCCTCTGCAGGGGGATTTCCAAAGTGCTGGTTCAGCAGGGGCGTGAGAGGAGCTCGCCAACAGGATCTGTGGAATACACACTGTACACACAAAATACGCACACCAATCCCTCAGTGTTTAACTTTGACACACTGCATCCAGTTTCAGGTATGTGAGCTGTGCAAAGTGCAGCCTGGAAGAAAAAACATCAACCCTCTTTAGATTTCTGATTTTCTGTTTGTTTAGTTGTTTAGCTCAGACTTGGAAGACTTTGCTGTGACCCGGGTTACATACTGTCTGATACTCCGAACATCTTTGGCACAGATGAGCCCATCTGGCACCAGGGATCAAGTACACGCTTGGCATTGCAAATGGGATGAGAAAGTGATCATATTTCAGTTTTCATAATTTGATTCAACTTGCCATTTTATTAATATGAGACACCTGCGGAAAAATATTTCACATACTTGTGCTGCTTCTTTATCTATCTGATAATGAGTGATGATAGGGTTAGCCGAGACCACAGCCAAGTTTCGGGGTAAATCATGCCAAGAGATGAGCTGGCTTTAAGGGGAAAATGTACTTTGAAAGGTATCTGAGTTCATTTTAATTTAGTATATTTTTCTTAGAACTGGCCAAAATAACATCATGTTATCATGAGCTGTCAATAATTTATGTTTCAGTGAACAGTAAATGTCCGGGTTTGGTGTTGGTCTGTACTAGCGACTGTACAAAAGTGATTGCCATGTGTCAGGCTGCAACACAATCGCAGTTCATGAAATAGTCACAAAATAAATATATTTGATTCGTTTACATAGACACAAATTTCTCTTTTCTTCGTGACGCTCAGCACGAAAAAAAAAGGGAAGTGTAAAACCGTGGTACCGCCAGCCGGAGAGAGCGTTCCTATTGGCTGTTCATTCAACGGAGGCAGCTGTCAATGACCAGCGAACTCCGACCAAACAGTCAAACTAGGCAGCGCTGATCAAATATGAATTTATATTCTGTCACCGTAATGCCTATTTCTTGCCTCAGATGTTTTCAGAAACATCTTGTAGTGCACGGTTTAGCTGTAAAATGAGAAAGTTTGCTCTTACTGCTTGTTTTCCTCCAGTCTGTGAAATCTTGCAGATGCCGGAGGACACCGGAGGACACCGGAGGACACGGAGGCACATCATTTTTTTCAGGTTACCTGTTTCATGTACTACTGTCACTATATAGGCACCGTTTTATAAAAATAACTTTTTTTAATCATGTTTGCTCCAATCTCGCCTACTTCAGCTTTAAAGGCATCATTCATATTGCCATATTGCCAAATCTCGGGTGAGAAAATACAATAAAAGACCGTCCCCCTCCTTGAAAATGCTGCCCCTGCTTTTGTATGTATAATATGCATTTATAATACTTGTTCAGTTCTATTCAATCCCCATCAGGACATGTTTGCATTTCAGCCAGGGTAAAGATCAGGTTTTCACACCCAAGTAAAGCACAGGTGATAGTTATCTGGGCCCTCATTTAAGAAGCACTGCCCTTGCTCAAAATTGTGGAAGAAATATGTCACTTTCAACACAAAATGTCACATTTATAAAAACAAAAAATAGTGGGAGAATGAGCGAAACATGGAATCTCTAATGTGTGAGAACCTTGTGGGAAAAACCTTTGCAACAAAAAAAAGCTATAAATTGTAACACACCTCCAGTATTCATTTCACTCTTCATTTCAAATGACTCTATTTTCTACTAATTACAAACTGTGTCACAACATGCAGATGAATGAATGGTCTATGATGTGATTTAGCACGCTCCTTATTCGCACAACAATGGGCTCAGCCCGGGGCAAACTTTTACCAGGTCTGTGGCCGCTGCCAGCAGTGGAGCAACAACCGTCAGTCTGGTTATCTTACCTAATCAGTTTTTGTGTTGACATATTCTGAGATCTTAAAGGTTTTAAAGGTACAGTGTGTATGATTTAGTGGCATCTAATGGTGTGGTTGCAGATGGCAACCAACTGAGTACCCCTTTCAAAGACGGCGGTAACGTGAGCCGCCAAGTGCAAACCCGTGGTAACGCCATTCGCCTTGCTCAGAGGCCATCCCTACCATAATAGCACTACTTTAGGAGCAACAGAAGTCAGACAGTGGCTGGCAGAACCACGGTTTTGCACTCTGAGGCTCACGTTAACAGAGTTTCACACGGAGGACACAGAAGCACATGATATTTTTTCAGATTACTTGTCTCATGCACTACTGTCAGGATATAGTGACCATTTTATAAAAATAACTTTTTTTAATCATATTTGCTCCAATCTGCCAACTCCAGTTTTAAATTAAGATTTCAGACATCTACAACATGAGTCTATCAAAGGTGAAACAATATAGTCACTATACTCTGGTACGGACCCATGGGACTCTTCTGCAAACCCCCAAAAATCAAGGGTTCTCCTGAATTTGGTTTTAACAGATTGGTTTAATTTACTAATCCTCTGCGTAGTAGCCCCCAGCTCTGTGGGATAACCCAGATGGAGACGCATGATGTTGTGATAAAACTTCACAACAGGCTAGACGGTGTGAGCTACTAATTCTTTTCTTTCTCATCACAGGGTCATTAGAGCCTCATCAGACACCTGAAGGGGTGAAGCATGTCAACACACAAACACACCCTCTCATGCAGCCGCGTTAAACCACTTGCCAGTCTTAACAATGCTGCTGGGGTGACCCTGGGGGTAAATGGGGTGTGTGTGTGTAGGGGGTGGGGGCTTGTTTACAGTAAGAGATCAGAGTGAGGAGCTGCAGACAGATCAGGTTAGGGTGGACCACGTCTTGATGTGTTCTGTTGTTGTCAGTTAGGAGCCCCCACATTCCCCAGCCCTTTTGCTTTAATGCCTCAGAGTCTTGATCTTGTCTCTGTCTGCAGCAGCTCACTGTGTGCCTCGCAGGCGATTACAGCTTTGACATTCAGCTCTCGGTTAGGCTCGTGGCTCTTGTTATGGGTCCACATAGAACTACACCTCATCAGGTTTAGACAGACATGTTTACGTTTCAGCTAGGGTAAGGATCAGGTTTTCACACCCAAGTAAAGCACAGGTGAAACATCCCTCATGAAAAAGTAGTATACTTGAAGTTTATTTTATGAAGTATACTTAAGTAAAGTTCAAGTGTATTTCCCCCATGGATACTTTATGTACTAAGTACACTAATATCAATATCCTCGTAGTATACTTGAAGTTTTTTTTATGAAGTATACTTAAGTAAAGTTCAAGTGTATTTCCCCCAAGTATACTTTATGTACTAAGTATACTAATATCAATATCCTCATAGTATACTTGAATTTTATTTTATGAAGTATACTTAAGTAAAGTTCAAGTATACTTAAGTAATAAGTATACTAATATCAATATACTCATAGTATACCTGAAGTTTATTTTGTGATGTATACTTCAGTGAAGTTCAAGTATATTTCCCCCAATTATACTTTATGTAGTAAGTATACTAATCTCAATATACTAGTAGTATACTTGTAAGTGTACTACTTCAATACTTCTTGGGACTAAATTGGCCCACTTTTTAGTTTATAAAAGTATACTTTTAAGTATACTTCAAGTGTAAGAATAGTAAACTTTGAGTACACAACTAGTTTATATCTAAGTTTTATTTTGTACTGCAACTATACTATGAACTATACTACAAGTGAATAGGTATACCGTTAGTTTAATAGTTACATACTTGTAGCCTACTTTTTAGTTTATGAAAGTACACTTTAAAGTGCTCTCAGTAAACTACTAGTTTGATATACTTAGACTTTTCTGTATTCTTGTTAGTATAAGCTAAGTATACTTAGACTTTTCTGTATACTTGTCAGTAGAAGCCAAGTATACTTAGACTTTTCTGTATACTTGTTAGTATAAGCTAAGTGTTCTTAGACTTTTCTGTATACTTGTCAGTAGAAGCCAAGTATACTTAGACTTTTCTGTATACTTCTCAGTATAAGCCAATTATTCTTAGACTTTTCTGTATACTTGTTAGTATAAGCTGAGTATACTTATAGTTATATATAATCTCTGATAAGCACATAAAAAGTAAACTGAAAGTACACTCTCTTATTTTACGTTTAAAATAAGTATAAAATAAATAGCACACTTGAATAAACTTCTCTCTGGTAAGGGATATCTGGGCCCTCATTTAAGAAGCAATGCCCTTGCTGAAAATTGTGGAAGAAAGATGTCACTTTCTACACAAAATGTGGAATTAATAAACAATGGTGGGAGGATGAGCGAAACATGGAATCTCTAACCTGTGTGAGAACCTTCTGGGAAAAAAAGCTATAAATCGTAATACACCCTCAGTATTCATTTCACTCTCCATTTCAAATGACTCTATTTTCTACTAATTACAAACTGTGTCACAACATGCAGATGAATGAATGGCCTATGATGTGATTTGGTATGCTCCTTATTCGCACAACAATGGGTTCAGCCCGGGGCAAACTTTTGCCAGGTCTCTGGCCGCTGCCAGCAGTGGAGCAACAGCCTGCACTGCAGATGGGGGAGGAGGAAGGTGGAGTGTCTCCAGTGTCCTGTCCCCTGATCCCACTGGTGAGTCTGCAGCTCGGGGGCACCAGAGTGCAGCAACATACCTTTCATCAGCTTTGGTGTCCGACATAAACTTAGTTCTTTACTCACATTTTAAATTTACAGTCTGACATCTCCATTCTGTAATTCTAGTTATTACCATTATTATTTTGAAGACCTAGTATGTCCACCCTAAAGAAGTTTATTCAATTGTACTTCTTTTAAACTTAAAATAAAAGAGTATGCTTTCAGTTTACTTTTTATACTTATCAGAGATATACTTAACAAAATTATACTTAAGTATACTTGGCTTATACCGACAAGAATACAGAAAAGTCCAAGTATACTTGGCTTATACTGAAAAGTATACAAATAAGTAAGTTCAAGTAAGTTTATTTGGCCAAGTACTATAAATTAACTAAAAGAAAACTTACAAGTATACTTGCAGTAAAAACTATTATACTAGTAGTTTACTGAGAGTATACTTTAAAGTGTACTTTCAGAAACTAAAAAATGGGCTACAAGTGTATAACTAACAGTATAATGTAGTAGTATAATTCATATTATAGTTGCAGTACAAAATGCAACTTGGATGTAAACTAGTTGTGTACTCAAAGTTTACTACTCTTACATTTAAAGTGGGCCAATTTAGTCCCAAGATGTATTGAAGTAGTACACTTACAAGAATACTATTAGTAGATTGATATTAGTAAACTTATTACATAAAATAAACTTGAAATATACTTTTTTTTGTAAGGGCAATGAAAACCATGTATCTCAAAAAGTGATGATTTTGAAGGATTACGTTTTATTCTATAGTTTTACTTATTGGGCTAAATAAACCATTTAAAACCCTACTGGATTATCTGAAAAATAAATTGTCAAAAAGCTGAAAGCATACCCGTTTTTATTAACTCATGAAAAGTTATTGTTTTCGATAGACATGGTTTGTATTGTGTTGCTATGGTGACAATAAAATAAACAATCAGATATTTGAATGACATGATTTATTGAGTGTATTCATAATAATATTAGTAGTTAAGTCCTCATTGATAGCTGGTTAATTATGGTAGTTAACAGGGCGGGATGCAGGCCTGTTGCAGCAACATGTCAAGTTTATGGCCTGGAGGTAAACATGTGTAAGATTATAATCATCCCACTTTTTTTGCAGAATGTAGGAAGCATTCACAACCTATGTTCTTAGACAGCAAAAATATTATTTATTATCATTATTCCGCCACTCCTTCCACATTTTTTAAACGTAGAAACGTAATTCAATAATTTTAATATTCAGCTCAATTAAGTCATGTGTGCTATTACTTTTGTCATTCATACCTTTCATACTTTTAGAAATATGTATTGTTTATATTTAGACTAAACTGTGTTACCTTCATCACAATGATCAAATGTTTTGCGGCTCCAGACAGATTTTTTTTTTTTTTTTACTAAAATGGCTCTTTTGATAGTAAAGGTTGCTGATTCCTGTCCTAATGGCATCTGAAAGATTTCACAGACTGAAGGAAAACAACCAATCAGAGCCGAGCTGGAGCCTTGCCACCTCTGAGCAGCTGTCAATCAATTGTGAACTCCAACCAAACAGTCAAACTAGGCAGCGCTGATCAAATATGAATCAATATTCTGTTACTGTAATGCCTATTTCTCACCTCAAATGTTTTCAGAAACATCTCGTAGTGTTTGTGACCCGGCAGCCATGTTGAAGGAAATACCAAGCACCGCCCACCAGCCTGAGCAAACTTTCTAATTTTACAGCTAAACAGTACACTACAAGATGTTTCTGAAAATATTTGAGGCGAGAAATAGGCATTACAGTAACAGAATATTGATTCATAATTGATCAGCGCTGCCTAGTTTGACCGTTTGATCGGAGTTTGCGAGTGATTGACAGCTGCCTCCGTTGAATGAACAGCCAATAGGAACGCTCTCTGTCTGAAATGATCTGTGATTGGCCAAAGTCTCCCGTCACAGGCTAGATTTTTCAAAACCTGAAAACAGAGCCATGAGGAGGTGCAGAAGTCTGGTTTTCTCTCAGAACACTTGAATTACAATATGTTGAAAGGTTATTATGGAATTTTTGCCCAATTCTGCCTACCCCTGCTTTAAAAAGTAAAGCCCACTTAATGTCACGAAACCCACCAGAATACCAGAAATATCACCGCAGACATGACCCCAGTGTCCTCAGTGGCAGTTATGGCCCTGCAGGAAGCAATATGGCGTCTCTATAATATTATGTACATTTGTACTGCTGTAATATCTTTTTGATAATGCAAAAAATTGAAAACAGCAAGAACTGCCTGAAAGCTGAACTGTGAGAGCCTTCATTGCTTTGCTAAGTAAGTTTTACTTCAAAAGTTTCCAATGGCTTGTCTGTCTAGGCGAACCACACCTTCTAGCACCCTAGGGTTTAAGAGGTTAAATACTTGACAAATCTAGTCAATTAATCGTGATTTAATCAATTCACAGCCCTAATACATGTGCATCAAACACCTCTTCTCTTTCCCTCCATGTTCTTGTACCTTTTTTAACTATAGTGAACTTCCTCCCTGCATGTTAAGTCAAATATTTGAGGATTGCATTACAGCCCAGTTCAGCCCCAACACGTTATCAGTCTGTGTTGTTTATTTCTACTCTCCTCCCTCTTTTTTTTTTAGTAGTTTCCACTGATAGGTTTACGAGAAATGAAGGAGACCTGAATCTCAGCAACATCATAGAGCTAGTTGCTCAGAGAGCAAACTGTGAACCTGCTGGACTAGATCCTGATGATCTTGACCATCAGTCCTTAACAGAATAATAACTGACACTGACACTTTAAAGAATTATGACTTTTTAAAGTGTGAATGTCAGGCTATAAGAGAGAAATGAATTATAAGCACATTGATTTAACACATTTTTATTTAGAACCGAAACAAGTTATATGTATGAAAATAAATTTTAGTTGTAAAAAAAAAGAGTAATTGATACAAAAATATCAGCCTTTCCATCCATTCAGCATTCATTATATTCATTCCACCAAAGCAGAAGCCACACAGTGAAAACGCAAAGCAGACCATCAAGCACACAGCCTCACTGAGGACTTGAACAGAAGAATATTTACAGTCAGGAGAGACAAAACAATATTGCTGAAGGTCTCATCATAGTACATTGTAACACATTTCGGAGCTCATCTGCAAATCCCTCTTGAAATAGTTCTCTTCCACCACGGGACAGGTGTATGGATAGTCTGTGGGGTTGTAGTAAGGTGCATATTCAGGGGCAGAGAAGATCTCCTGCTGGCCCGGCCAGCAGTGGGACAGGCAGTGACAGTCCTGGAGGTTGCAGTGCTGATAGTGGTAGTGCTCTGAGGTGAAGCCGTGGTAGCTGGACTCCATCCTGGTGGGTGAGTCGTAGCAGGAGGAGGAGGAGGAGGAGAAAGAGCCCTGCGGCGAGTAGCTGTTGTGATCCATGGGGTTGCAGAGCTGCAGCGACTCAGGCGAGGAACAGGGAGCCTGAAAAGCCAAGATGAAGACGTTATAGTTGGATGAGGATTATTTTGAGCAGGAGTTTGCGAATGTGTCATGTGATGGACATCAAATTGACACCAGGCCACACACTCACCAGGGATGCCTGTGAGTGGTGTTTTTGTCTCAGTTTTCGGTGTGAATTAGGCTATTCCATTAATATGCTGGTGAAATAGTAATGTTTCTCTAGTGATGTGTACTGTATATATCTAATTGTTTAGTTTATTTAAGTATTTTGTTACAGCAAAGCTTATTTTATCAAGCAAAAACAAACATCTGATTGCAAACAAAGCAACATTATTTGCTCTAAATGTACCTGCAGGCCATACAAATACATGCTGAAGTCGAGCCCCAACACAGGTCTCTGCTAAGGAGATACAGCCATGCCAAAACTCTATTCCAGACTATAAAATTTGTTGTTACAAAATGTTAATCATTGAAAGACCATAAACTCAGCCGTTTACAAGTGGACTAAAATCACTTTCCTGTTCACCATAAATTCTGATTACTAAACTGTCATTTTAAAAAAAAAAATATATATATATATATATTTTTTAGAAATCTCAGTTTTCAGTACAGATTCTCAATTGATGTTGCCTATAAATTAAAATTGATAGCAATAATCGTGGAATGATTGATTATACGTATGAGCCGAATGTATGTAGAGACCCTATATATCAGCATAGGGATCATCTTTTTCTATTTATAACCAGAAACGACATAAAGAAAATAAAAAAGGCTGTTTTTTGAATGGACTTTGGTGAGTGTCAGTAGGGGAGAAACCTACCATCCCATGGCCATAGTAGTCCGCGTCAGAGGAGAGTCCATGGCACCATGGCAGCGGGAAGCTGGGAGGGGGGGGCAGGGAGGTGTTGTAGCTGCTCGCGCTGCCGGTGGTGTTGTTGTTGTTGCCACTGTAGCCGTTGCTGGGCAACATCATGTCCCCGAACTGCTGCTGGATGTCGTGGAAGGCGCTCTCCTGCATGTTGCACGAGCTGTCAGCGACTGGGAACGAGGCGGCGCGCAGCTGGAAGCCTCGCGCTCCACAGGTGCTCGCGTCCGCTGGTGAAATGGCAGGAGGAGGAGGAGGAGGGTCCACATAGCGACCTGGCGAGATTACATGGAAAAATTAGAATAAAAATATCCAAAACGTGTTTAAAAAAAATGGAACTCGTTTCAAAGGCTATAAAAGCATCACATGTGTGTAATATATATATATGTATATATATATATACATATATATATATTAATCTACATATCGGCTGCACACACAAGTTTGAAAATAGATCCGCACAGCTGCATTTCAAAATAAAAGTTGTCAATAGTTTCTCAGCCTAATAAATCTACCGAGATAGAGAATAAATGAGTAAGGGGAGAGCGCATTGAGAAAAAGATGCAAGGTAGTCTCTGTATGACAGCAGACCACAGGAAGACATTTAAATAGGCATAAGTAGAGAGTGATGTCATGACACCATCAGCCAACACAATTTGAATGTAGCCTTCGTTTATAAGAAGCGACCAGTGCGCATTTGGAATTCAGCTTTCAATAGTTGACTAAGAATTGCATTCCAAGTAGACTAAACAGAGTAGGAGGTCATGATGATGATGCTTTCATGTGAGTATTTTTGTTCCTGGTTCATGGCAGGTATAGCTGTCTATCATCAAGGACTGCTGTAGGCTATATGCTTTTTGACTTGGCATCTATTAGATTAATCCAACCTCTAACTGTACAGTATCAGTGCAGTAACTACTATCTGCTTTAGCTGCATGTCTACCTGCAACCAGTGCGACAGCTGCAGCAGAAGCTTAACAATAGGATGCATAGTTGTGGTTATGGCTTGGATTTTTTTAAAAATTTGGATCACAGCAAGCTCCAAGCAAATTTTTTGATTTCATTTTGCAAAGTGTACATCGCCAGTGGGTGTATAGCCTGTGATTGCTTTTAGGATCAGGTTGGATTCAAATGCTGCAGTATAGATATATAGCTTTAATTGGTTTATTTAACTGGATTTGATTTGATTTATTGCTGCTGGGTAAAAAACTTACTTGGAAAAGTGGACGCGCAAAGATCCTGAAGATCCGAGCATGCCTGGGATACAATCTGTGGAAGAAGAAGAAAAAGAAGACAGGAGGAGGGAGAAAGATTATTAGACATTTTCTCAGGGACATTTGATAGTTCTTTCTTTGTGTGACATATTTGGTGTCTTTTTCATTGCAAATGTGTGTATCTGTGTTTGTGCGTGGCTTTTGTTGAACAACGTTGGGATGTTTTTCTACTGGAAGGATCAGTAATCATTTACAGGGGCAGTTTATTGCTTTGCTCAGTGAGTGTTTTTTTCTTTTCTTTTCCTGCTTTGTCAGGCAGTGGAAAAGACAGTTAGGGTGTATTGGAGAGAGAGAGAGAGAGAGAGAGAGAGAGAGAGAGGGAGGGATTCTTACCGTTTTCACTGTTTTGCTGTTTGCCTCCCGGGCTCTGTGCCTCTGCAGCAGCTCTTTGACCGTGGTCTTCACTCGGACGCCCTGGTACACCCTGGGCTTATCTGAATAAAGAAAACAGCATGCCACTCATGTTTACTAAAACACTCACCATCGGAGCAGACAATAGCAGACACTGACTCCTGTCTGCTCTCCACCCAACACTAACTGCTCAGCACCCCTCCTCCTCCTCCATGTTCCCTAACTTTAAAACCACTTTCTTCCATCAAATCCACCCATCCAAATAAAAAAATAAATGTGCCTTATTTTGTCTCTCCTAATAAACTGCAATCTCTCCATGAAATGATTATGTCGCCATATAGTGTCCTTCCTGCACTCTAATAATAAAATGTTGAATGTATGACTTTTGTGGTAGAGAAAAAGTTGGTAACACATTTTAACATGTTATATTTTAATCAACAAACTGTAGTTTAAACTGTGCGTAAAAGTCAAAGTTTTGTCCGGATCCGCGGTGCGTAAAAGTGCATTATCAGCGGTCAATGCGCGCTTTGGCTCCGGGGATTTCACCCCTTTGTGCCGGCAACAGACCCCTACAGAGCCCCCCAGTGCTGCCGGTCAGAGCTGCCTCTTTACGGCAGCTCAGCGCTTCCTATTCTTCTTTTACTGCAGCCTGTTTGAGCTCCGCGCTGCCCAAACCACCACCACCACGCCCAAAACCAGGAAACAAAGGAAAAGCAGCACAAAATGCGCTACCTGTAAGTATATATTTATGATCAGGAACTGCATGTACCACGGGGATTTTATGGTGAAATTGCAAAACTTGGATCGATCCAGATGTTGGAATACGCGGTGGGATCGTTTTGGTTGGTAAAGTTGGATAATAAAGGCGCCCGAGGCGACTGCGTAAAAACGCTGGAACAAAGAGAACAGAGAAGAGTCGATCGGTAACTTAAACTTAAAGCATTTCTTATAGTAAACGCGTTGAAGTTTTGGATCTGAGAGAATACAGTATGTGTGTGTAAGAGTTGATACTAAAGTAAAGTGTGTGTCGGTGGAAGCAGCAGCGCCACAACTATCCATGAAAAACACCGAGAGAGCTTTACGCTTTTACGCATCTCAGCTCCATGTTATACCGGAGGAAAAGCTCAGTTTGGGGCTTCAGTTTGTTGGAAAAATTCAGCCTGATGTTGGTCATAATTCAAAAAGCTCTACTCCAATCTGTAACTTTATTCAAATCACCCCTGCCCCCTTGTTAGTGACATGCTATGGGCTTATTATGGGAATAATTAGCCGTATTATTCCTATAGGTGAAGCTTGATTAATGAACCCAGAGAGGACGTCTCGCATAGGTGCAACGTAATTTAGGCCTAAAGGCGTAATTTAAAGCATTCAGGAGTGGCGAGCAGTGTTTGGAGAAAAAGGCGATTTGATAACGAGGAGATTTGCCTCCGCTGAGAAACATCATCTGATAAATATTCATACAGTTAAATGCTACTTCATGATTTGTCTTAAATGTGGCAAATAGTGGGCCAAAAACACTGCAGACACATCCCACTCCAACACGGTTACTCATAACGTGCTGTTACGCACGAGCAGCAGAGGCTCCGGTTGAAATGTTATAGTTATATAGTAGTTATTAATCTTTTATAAAATGTCTTTGAAATGCTCGTCTAACATGTCACAGCGTGTGTAAACAGACGGAATTGAGCATATAATAAATCCATAAAAGTCGGTAAAGCAGTATATAGCAGTGTTTGAATGGAAACTCTCCTAATCTTAGCCATCAACTAAACAGGTGGCATTAAATAACAAAGATTAACCACTTTCATTTTTACTGTTGGTCATCTCATATATAATTAAAACATTTCAATTTGTGATTAAAATGAGCATCTACGGGTAAAAAATACCTCCCCAGTTTGCACGTCACTCTATGGTGTGCTTTTTAATTTTGCCACTAAACATTTCCCCTCTTTTTCCTCTTTTTCTCTTTTTTTTCTAACAGGAGAAAATGCAACAAAATGATTCCAGATAAAAATCCGATGTGAAAACTCACCACACATGATGGCTGAAATGAAGAGAGGTTCCCTGGAGAAGAAGACCTGTGGGACTCCACAATGTCCTTTTCTGCCTCAGCAAAATGGCCAAGAACGAAATTTGTTCAAAAGTCACCAAAAATCTCAACACAAATGTCTTACAGCAGAGCCAGAGCATACAACAATATTGTAATATAGCTGGGGACATATTAGTTTGAGATTTTCTCCCTCCATGCCTACTATTTAAAACCCCTAGAACTCAATGATTTGACAATGATTTGATTGCGCGTTACTTTCAATTTGAATATTCAGAGGCAACTGAGTTTTATCGATTTTTCAATAAAAATCACCACGCATGGTCATTGTAAAGGCCCCACTTTAATGTAATATAGTATTATTTTACACTTTGACCAAAAAGAAACCATACTTTTATTAATTTTATCCTCCTTTTGCAATAACAGAGCATCACACCCCCTCATTAAGCACTACAGCACTAGGTGCTTCACCTGTGCGCAACTTTTAACACAGCACTTCACCATATATCTGCGATCACACATTTACTGCGGCCAGTCTGCAGGTCAACAACATATGCAAAGATATGTTTAAGCTTTATTTCAGAGAAAAACACATAAAAGTGGCAAAGAAGTGGGCGTGGCAAAGGCCAGTAGCCATCTTTGGCATCGCAGGCCTTCAGCTCCTCTTGCAAGTGCTCTGAGTGCACTCACCTGCTGAAGGATGCATGGGACAAGACCCTGCAACTCTCAGCTTATATAATATTATCTTTTAGACACTTTGAATTATTAAAAATTAACAAGAATTCCAGAAAAATGAACTTTTTTTTTTTTCCAGTGATGAGCCACAGTTTTCATATTTAAACATAGATTCTTAATCCAGCACCAAATCATTCCCATCCAAATGTACCACAGCTGATTAAAGCTGAAATAAATGTATTTTTATTTTTAGAAAGTTGCATTGAGAACTCTGGCAACTCTTTCTGTGCATCAGACAGCAACAATATTATATTAACATCAGCCTGTGTAAAATGTTACTTTTTTTTTTTTTTAGAATGTGGGTCTCATAACTAAATTATTAAAAATAACAGCAAAATACAAACATTATACACTAAATATGTCCTATTTAGCCAGCTGTAAACATCTGGAGCAATTTTGTCGTTCAAACTGGTCAAACGTTATCCATTAAACCATTCATGGTATTATTATTAATACTATTATTAGCACATTATTATCATTATTTGTATTATTATTATTATTATTATAGGCTTAGTAATTATCGTCACTATTAAAATTTATATTGCTACAACTAGATAATGACTATTATTAGTTACAGTAGTAGTATTAGTAGTTGTAGTATAGTCCCCATTCGATAAAGAAAGTGTACGATTTGGACCAATATTACATGTTTGTGTTTCATATTCGCCCCTTCAAAAAGCCCTCTATGGTGAGCACTTCTCATAAAGTTCCCTCTTCACATTACTCCACACATAGAAACCTGGTCATCCCTGTCCTCTGCTCTGCTCTACAGTCATGGTTTGTCTCCCTCTGGTTGCAGCGCAGCGGCTCCTCTTCTCTGGCTGCAGCCGCGGTGTCGGCGCGCCCCCTTGTGGTCACACATCAGAACGACTTCTCCTGCCTGTCCATCTGGTCTGTGAGCATCGGCAGTGTCTAAACATTCACTTTTATACGTTTAACAACACGAATTGGCCGATATTAACCCTCTGAGATGTTTTTTTTAGGGGTCTTTAGGGGGAGATAGCAGGTCAACAGTAGATGTCACATAGAAGTGCTGTACATCATCTGAAAGCTGTTTGTTATTATTTTGTATCTGTTTTTATTTATTTTTATGTTCGAAATAAAGTCATTCATTCATTCATTCATTCATTCATTAAGTGGTGTACATAATCTGAAAGCTGTAAACCTGAAGATTAATTTGAGATGCAGCTCAACACTGTGTCCAGTTGTTCTAGTCATAAATCATTTATTAATTAATTCAAATAAATTGTGAAAGTATATAAGAGCTTAGAACATTATGATGGAAGTATATGATGGTCATTCCCATGCTCTATTATGTCTCATGAGCTGCTGCCGTAATTTTTGGGTTGATACTATTTGTTACACAGATTTGGTGCTAAATTAAACAAGATTTTACCATTTGAGAATTGATACAAAAAATAATCCCTCCAAAATACCACATTAAGACACCAAGACCTTGAGGAACACCATAGAAAAACCCATGCTATGATTTGGGATCAAAAACTTTTGACATTTGGAGATTTCTGCAAGAATTGCATTTTTCGGTGATTGGATGGCGAGCACTTCTGTTGTGTAAACTGCTCATAACCCCCCTTACTGTCCATCTAGCAAGGAAAGCCAAGTTTCATGAGGCTGTGATTATCCTAGAGGTCACCACAGGTCATTTTATACAGTGAGGTTCAAAAGATGGTCTCACTACAATGAAATGGCTACTATGGGGACTACCTTCATCACACATGAATACAGTTGGGCTCATTGGATCCACAAGAGTCTCAGCTTTACAGTCATTTATGAAATTCCAAGATTGTGTGGGGGCCCCAGTATGCAGAAATATTCAAATACACCATTTTAGAATAGGCGAATATAACACATTCATACTCCATTTAAAAAAAAAGGAAAAACTGCATGTATATATACTGTATATATATATATATATATAATAATAAATATAAATATAAATATAAATATAATACATATACAGTATATTATATATTATATTATATTATATTTATTATATATAATATTTATATTTATATTTCTTCTTATTATTTTTTTAGTTAGTTAATTTAACAGTTTTCTGTTCCAAGTTATACAATGTGTGAAAGAATGTTTGTAAAATTTGATAAGAAGAAGCATTAAAGAGTCTCACTGTTTGTTCTGTGTCTTTTTTTTTTTTTTTTTTAACTTTAAAGATCTTTTATGGCAGCTTTAGTCTGACAACAAAAACATTATTAAACACCAACGACTGTTTGGTGATTTTGAATGCTATGTATTCTATAAAGGTTCATACAAGACACAGTGATCCTGGAGCCGTCAGTGTCACCGTCACATTACTACCACTTAGATGAGCAGAAACTGGCCCATTTATCCATGACTTTTACCTACAGTATGTACCTTAACTTCTCTGCTCATATGCAAACTACTTTTCATAGATTCTCACGCACAGCAGGTGGTGTTACAGATAACTTCGGTCTGTGGGAGGCTCGTCCTGTGCAGTCGACATATTGTGGCGATAAATACACTCACGACCAGCCTCACATCATTTTGAAATCCTATTTGTATGTTTATTTTCACCTAAACACAAATATGTGGACATACTGTATGTACTGTACATATTTCATTAAATCATAATTTATATTTGTTTCAAATTAGGATACGGAGTGAAGAACGGGGATCCCTTACCAAAAAGAAGTTTATTCAAGCGAGCTATTAGTATACTTCTTTTAACCTTAAAATAAGAGAGTATACTTATAGTTTACTTTTTATGAACTTATCAAAAATATACTTAACAAAGTATACTTAAGTATACTTGGCTCATACTGACAAGTATACAAAAAAGCCCAAGTATATCGAACCTCTGCTAAAACAAAATGGGTTACAAGTATACTTGCAGTATAACAACTATTAAACTAGTAGATTACTGAGAGTATACTTTAAAGTACACTTTCATAAACTATAAAGTGGGCTACGAGTACAAAAGTAGTAAACTATCAGTGTACTTATAGTATAGTTGCAATACAAAATAAAACTTGGGTGTAAACTATTTGTGTACTCAAAGTTTACTATTCTTATACTTAAAGAATACTTTAAAGTATACTTTTATAAACTAAAAAGTGGGACAATTTAGTCCCAAGAAGTATTAAAGTAGTACACTTACAAGTATACCACTAGTATATTGATATTAGTATACTTAATACATAAAGTATACTTGGGAAATATATACTTGAACTTTACTTATGTATACTTCATAAAATAAACTTGAAGTATACTACTTTTTCGTAAGGGGTTTCACACGCTTCAGCTGTTTCACAAGGAATAGTATGTCAGAATAGGGCAATCCTGTAACAGGCGAGACTTCAGAGACCAGGTCCAAAACACACTGGAGTATGAGGGGCCGTAAAATACATCATTCATTCTTGCACTCTAATAAAATGTTTATTATATATGTATTTAATATGTATAAATTATGTTTATTTAATATATGTATGTGTGAGAAGAATATAAGTATGTGTGAGACAGAGTATAGTTGAACCAGATGGGAGGTCATTTATCACGCTGGGATTGGCTGAGAAGCTCGAGGAGGGAGGGTCATGTGCAGGTCAGCATGGAAGGCGGAAGAGAGACGCCAGTAGGCCAACTGCAGCCACAGTTACAAAGTCCGCTTATTATAAGTGACTTTGGGCTTGTTTCCCTGAAAAGTCGCTTACAAATTTTGGTAGTTGCGGGTTTTTGTTTCTAAAGTGTAGTTGCTTATTTGGGCTCCCGTCTCTCTCCTGATGCCTCCTCTGTTGCAGGATCCGTACACAACCCCGATCCCTCCGCCCCTCCCCTTTCCCCACCACACACACACAGACGACACGCTGCTTTATTTCCTCATTCATTCAGTCTGTATCGAAGCACATTAATTAGCAGAGGTTCGCGTCAGAATTTAAAGATATTAGTTACTCGGTACTATCTGAAGTTACCACTTTTATGCGCCGTCAGTCTTTTCTGAACAGCTGTTTCTTGCCCTCACATTCAAATATCACACAGAAGTCAAGTCACCATCATCTCAGAATAAAACATCTGCTTCTGCTTCTGTTTGCGAAGTTCATTTTTATAACACTGTGACTGAAACAGCGGTCAGTTTGTTGGAGCAGTTCCACCAACTAGTTCATTGCACATAATGTGCATCTCAGTTTAAATATGCTAGTCAAAATCGGTATGAATCTCAGACACAGGATCAACGCAGCTTTAAATCTCCAGTGTGTTTTCGACCTTGTCTCTGAAGTCTCCCCTCCTCATAAAATACATCATGAAGGTTACGACCGACTGAAACAGCGGTCAGTTTGTTGGAGCAGTTCCACCAACTAGTTCATTGCACATAATGTGCATCTCAGTTTAAATATGCTAGTCAAAATCGGTATGAATCTCAGACACAGGATCAACGCAGCTTTAAATCTCCAGTGTGTTTTCGACCTTGTCTCTGAAGTCTCCCCTCCTCATAAAATACATCATGAAGGTTACGACCCTATTTTATCAACTTAACTACATTGTGTTATTTTAGACCATACTGGTCACTCTTATACAAATCAAACAAAAAAGACACACAGGTTTTTACAAATAAGTAGGACTTTCCCATCAGATCAGACTGTAATATAGGCTCCTTGGTCGTCATAGGCTACCACACTCCTACCAACATATCAAAACGTGACTCCTCTCTTTGTAAATGCATTGAAATTGTCCTATCAACAACACTTCACAGCTGTTTGACTGAGTGAGTTTTCTCTGAACTGCCAAGTGCTTGTTGAGTTCATTGTTTAATTGTCTGTGAAACCTCCATCTTCTTCTAAATTGTGACCCTCAGGCCCGTCCTCCAGTCAGTAGGCCCTCCTGATCTCGTAGGGCGACCAGGAGCTCACTCCATCCTCTTTGGCCCAGGACGAGTGAGCCTCGCCGTTGGTGGGGAGGCCGGCGTGGCCGTCGGCCGCCTCCTCCGTCACCATCTTGGACACCAGGTCGCTGATGGGAGTGCTCATGTAGGAGGGGCAGGGGAAAGAGGTGGAGGGGGCCGGGTAAGAGCTGCTGGTGGTCAAAGGGTGGTAGTGGGCTTCCTCCAGGGAGTGCAGGGTGTAGGGCTGGCTGCTGGACACGGGCCCCATGGAGGAGCCTCGGCTGGGGGAGCGGTACTGGGAGGGGCTCCCAGGGGGTTCTGGGCTGGGCATGGAGGGCGGGACGCTGACGGAGGCTAGGCTGTCTGGACACAGAGCCTCCACCTGGGACACCGGCTCTGGAACTGACTGCTCCCATGAGTCTCTCTGAGGCAGGAAGACAAGAGAGGAGAGGACAAATCATTCATTCATTCATTTCCTCTACTGACTAAAGGAAGCATCCGTCATCAGATACTGTTCATATCAGCACAGGAGTGCTTTTGTAATGACCTGATGTCATTTATATATTCCCTCAACTCTTGTACTCCATACACTGAGTTCCTGTTTCCCAGAATGCCTAGAGAAAGACAACAAAGGGCATTCATGCTTTAGCTGACTATGTTTCAGAATTTCAAAAGTTGGTTGACACAAATAGAAAAAAAAACAACAACATATGTTCTCAATGACCCCTAGTGGTATCTATGTAGACTTTTTCTTCACAAGCTGGTGACATCACCCATTGTTTTGTGGACTACGGTTTTGAAGCCTTGAGTTTGGCATTTAGGCCGTCGCCATCTTGTTTTTTTTGCAACCAGATGTGACATGAGAAGGTGGAGCTAAGTACAACCGAACGCTGAGTAAGACATTGTTAGGTGACCAAAATGTTACAATTAACTTTCATGAACTGAAAACACACTGTGAAAGGGTTAAAGTTCTAACCAATCACACAGTAGCCACATCATAAATCAACGCTTTTTTCGTAAATTTGACTCTAAATGGGACCATGAACATCATGCTATATTGAAGACGACTTGAAACAAGTGATTGAGACCATAAACTCATGTTTACAATGTTTCCTGAGGAAATTAATCAAGTGAGAAGTAGGGTCATTTTCTCATAGACTTCTATACAATCAGACTTCTTTTTGCAACCAGAGGGGTCGCCCCCTGCTGGCTATTAGAAAGAATGCAAGTTTAAGGCACTTCCGCTTCACTTCTCAGACCCCGGAGTTGTCCACTGGGAGGAACATTAATTTGGAGTCGTGTTTATGTCCACCTGATGAATTTAAGTTCTATATTAACTCTCTTTTATCTCTATTTTTGGTCTCCACCAACTTTTGAGGTACATATCTGGCTCTTTAGCTGCTAACCGCTCCACTATGTTCACCAGCTAGTCGGCAACTTTGTCTGGTTTGGTGCCGAATAGGTAGTGTTCAGTGGGTTTATAGAGCTTTTTCTCTAAAACCTGCTTCCTGACATTATGAGGCCAGTGAGAGTTGTGAGCAAGAAAACCAAAACAATGAGCTGGAAGGAGTAAAAATGCTCTTTTGCTGAGTGCAAATGCAGAGTAATTCTCTGTGGATTTGCCACTATACATCGGACTTCTTTTGCAATTAGAGGAGTCGCCCACAGCTGGCTTTTCAGACCCGGAGTTTGCTGCCTGGTTAAAAACCTTTAGAGGCTTTCCCAGCATGCACTAGGTTTAAAGGATAGGTTCACAGTTTTTTTCAAGTCCATCTTAAAATTATAGTCAGGTGCCCAACTGAACACTGAAACCGTTCTTTCTCTCATTCTTCCTCTCTACTCTTCTGTCACAGATATCCATCCACACAGAGGAACCCCATCCTACCAGAAATAAATGTGAGGACTCTCCACCAAAGGGAGGCAGCAGGGATGAGAGGGCCGACGAGGGCAGGAAGGATCCTCCAGAGCTGGAGAAGGCGGCGGCGCTGCGGTAATCACCGAAGGTCTCTGGGTAGTAGCTGTCAATGAAGGAGGAGTAACTGGTCATGGTGGAGGGGTCGCAGCCCAGAGGTTTACCACCCAGCGTGGGCGAATAGACGTCAGGGGAGAACTGCTTGGTGGACTGGCAGAAGTCTGAGTCTGAGATGAAGGGACGCCTCATGCCGTAGTAGCTAGGCAGCATGTGAGACCCTGCAGAGAACAACACGAAACCATGAATGAAATGCTCTTTATCTGCATCCCAGCAGCAGTAAAAGGAGTTTACACACCTCAAATTCTTGAAATTTGCAGACAACTGAGTCAAAACACAAATTGGATCTATAGGTTTTAATTATAGTGATGATGAGAGTGCTGATTGAGCATGTGTTGACAGCTTTGTCTTGCAGGCAGTAAAGTGAGTGAGTGGTGAAGATCTTTGACGCTAAAGAGTATAGAAACCTCTTGTAGTCATCACAGTCTGTCTGGATCACTATAAGTGGATGATTATTATAACCAAATTTATTTTCCTCTTCCTTATTTCTCATGCAGATTACCATCTGATTGACATTTGTATATTTATTACATGGATATAAAGTAATGAAATAGACAGCTTCGCTATTTACTGGATTTTATTGACTGTTTCAAAATACAGTAGGGGATACCGGGGGCAATTGTAACATCTCAAATATTTCCAATCAGAAATGAGACAGAACCATGAAACTCATTATGCACATGGTCTGTGAAGATCCCTGTCTGCCTGCTGATGTCTCATTCTTATCGAATTTATCTGCCAAGACTCATTTTTGAGGTATAAAAGTATTTTCTTTTCTTTGACAGTGTTTTGCCCTCAATCTGGGGACCAGGGTTCAACTCCCACCAAGAGCTGATGACTCATTCTTTCAAGATCTTCAATGTCTATGAATCAGAAGTTGTCTTAATTTTACATAGTGCCATAATATTATACCCCTACCAACGCTTTTCAAATTACTGTACAAATAAAACTACTGTACTGTGTATAATTATTATGCTAAAATAAAGTACTGTATTGTACAGTACAGTACTGTAAAAAAAACACTGTTTACTGTAGTTCAAACTATACACTATAGCCTAAAACAGTATAATGCTGTTTACAGTAGTTTGGAGCGTTATTAAGTTTCCTTCGCAGCGAGCTATCTCACTATCACTATCTCTACTCTCGCTTTAAAACTGAGCCTGCTAGAAACTAAAAATTGGAAGTAGCGTTAATGCGTTATTATCGCGTTAACTTTGACAACCTTACCTAATATTAAAGTAAAATATAAAACATAGCAATTTTTTCCCATATGTTGTCATGTATGAAAACACCCAAAATGAACACTGTAAGCAGAATACTCTGTTATTATAAGCAAATGATTTAAATAGCCTTTGTACAGGAATGATTCTGTCCATATAAGATCACTGTATTTGATTTGCATAGTCTCACCTGGCATCTGGACAAATGAAGGCGGAGTGGTCGATCCTCCCTGTGACAGAGAAACAAGACTTGAAATAAGGCATGCAAACTGGATGACACGTTCATTACACATGAAGGGGAAGGTTTTGTGGAGCGACAGGAATATCAGAGATTCTGTATTGACTGCAATACAGAAGAAAGCACAATAGAAGGCACACATTTCATACAAAATTACATCTTTTTTTCCAAGTTTTCTTTTGATGAAGTTAAGAGCTTGTGTTATTCTTACTATACTACACTTCCTGTACATACAGCATGTATATTTGGCTACAGAATGTTAATACAACACAAATAACTACACCAGGGCTGGCTTAAGGCATAGGCCATATAGGCGGTCGCCAGGGCGCCACCTTCTGGGGGGAGCTGGTCGCCCTAAAAACAAAATTGAATTAAAAAAAACAATGCCGGTGGCCACCCTTCATCATTTTCTGCATTGAGGTAACAAATGAACAAATAAAAAAAGAAAGAAAGAAAGAAAAAAAGAAATACACTTTTCACCCCTTTAACTCTCTTTCTCACACCTTTCCATCTGCCCGACCGCACTTATCAGACTAAACACTTTTAAGCCAACAATATCAGAGACCAATTGTTTATTTATAATATAACAAATTATTAAAGAGATTAAAGGCAAGAAAAAATATGAAAAAGAAACATATAGTCTGGTGATGACATGACAGAGCTGTATTATGAAAACATACAGTGACATGCAATATAGTGATCTGAAGGGAAGTCGATAACAATGTGTTGACAGTAAAAACTTCCTTGATGTACTCTGGCACTGAGCCATGTAAAGCCTCCAATGTAACTTTTTCTTCGTGACACTTTGAACAACATATTTTTCATGCTTTTTCCTACAAATGTCCAGCAACATGTGACACACGTGTCAATTTCCGCTCTAGTCTTTTCAAAATAAAACTATTTAGTTAGGCTTGGAAATAGATCGACTTGGTTAGGCTCAGGCAACAAACTACTTTGTTAGGTTGAGCGAAAGATCGCGGTTTGAGTTAAAATAACTCCGGAAGTGCTGTAACTTAAGTACGGAAGTTACATGGCAAATAAATCAACTTTGGCTTCTGGTTTAACACGGGACACAAACGCCGGTCTTCTGGGCCAAAGTCCTGTTTTTTTTTTCCCAGCCATCCACCCCGACCTCCTCCCTACGTGGCGTTCGCCGCTCTCTATACTTCCCGGTTCACAACTACGTGGATTACATAGAAATTGATTTTGTGCTGACTATCACGAAAAAAATGTGTCATCCGTGTCTATGTACACAAATCAACACATTCAATTATGTAACTATTTCACAAACAGCTGTGCGACTGGGCTGGTTATTAGATACAGTGTTGAAAAAAAAGTTTTAAAGTTTCAACATGCAAATGGCACCTATGACTCACTAACTGCTGGAAAAACAAAGAAATCCAGAAAGTGTCGAGAATCTGGTTAAAATAAATAATTATCTATTAGTTTCTTATTTCCTTTTCCACATTGCATGATTATGTCTAGTATTGCATGTCAGTTTGTTCCAGCTCTTGGTTGAAGATATATATATATATACAGTATATACTCCACAGTTTTATGGCTGCACCACTCCATCAAATGGAAATATTTTAGATGTCTTGTTTGTCATTTAATACATATTTTCCCTAAATTCAATCTGACATTTATTTATTTATCTTATCTGCACTTTATCAAGTGGAGGATGAAATTAAGACAGGTTCAAACACGAGGAAATATTCATACAATCACAAGAGATGTGCAGGCAGAGCCAAAAAGCCAAAGGGCTTATTGTGCCGTTCCCCCAGAAGAGTATCAAATGTCATCATCACAACAACATCATGTTTCAGGAGCAATCTGTGCAAACCAGAATCTGCAGTACTAAGAGTTGACAATTAGGAATGTGTTAAAGAGACCGTGTATAGTATTTAGTGGCATCTCTCCGCTCACTCCTCCCTTTCCAAGACTGCGGTAACGCGAGCCGCCGAGTGCACAACCGTGGTAACGTCGTTCGCCTCGCTCAGAGGCCATCCATACCATAATAACAACGAAATTCAGACGCCGGCTGGCGGTACCACGGTTTTTTCACTCCTCGGCTCACATTACCACAGTTTCACAAGCGTGTCGGAGAACTACGGTGGCTTTCAGGTAACGTAAAAAAGGCCAGTGTTTGGTTTGTCCGTTCTGGGCTACTGTAGAAACATGGCGTAGCAACATTGCGGACTGCGTGAAAAGGACCCGCTCCCTGTGTAGATATGAAGGGCTCATTCTAAGTTAACAAAAACCCAATTCTTAGTTTCAGGTGATTATACACCTTGAACACTTTTTTTTTTTTTTTTCACAAAATTACTGGGAATTGAATTACAAATTCTAGGACCCCCAATAGAAAATTAAAATTGGGTTTGAAGTTCTTGAAAGTGCAGGCTGAAGCTGATGACGGTTCCTGCTTTCATATTTGACATCTTTGGAAACTCCATTAGAACAACGTTTGGCTGCACGGCATGAATTTATACATGCAGCATTGAAAAGTTATGGTCTGTTTGTCCGTGCTGCATTCTGTTATTGTTAGCTGCTTCATCTACTCATATTTGATGGGTAACTTGATACGTAATCATTGATAAAGGGCTTTCCCGAACACTGTTTTTTGGGTTTCGAAGCTTCGGTGAGTAATATTCAAAGGTATTCGAAGCTTCGCTTCACGGAGCAGAGCAGCAGGCTGACTTGTTCTTTTGTCTGTCTGTCTCCATCTCCCACGTTTCAGTGCCGCTGCCGCACGACTGTGCACACACGCACCTCTACATACAACCAGAGATATCCATCTGAGAATAACTAATAATAATTAATGGTGAGTATGAATAATAATGTGGGATTTTTCCTCATTTCATGGGCTATTTTGGGATCTTTACATTATTATGACATACTTATATATATATATATATATATATAAAAAAGAAGCATTCAAATACTGATTTGGAGGTCGATTACCATGGCAACGGTCGAAGCATCAAAACATTTGTGTCAGCCCTAGATTGATATATCATTTTGTGCATCTGTCTGTTTCTGTTCTAAAAGCAGATACAGATGGGTGCAGAGTGCAGAGACGTGCAGCGCACAGACACACAGACACACAGACACACAGACAGGGTTTGACAGGCTCTCTTGTTTGCATATTGCTAACATGAAAGAGTTGATATTAAGCCTGTGTTGGCTGGGAGGCAAGCAAATTTTGAGGGCTGAATTTGAATGTGATTTGCCAGTGCCAAGACTTCCTCATGTGGCCCAGGTACGGCTCAGTGCATCTCTGAAGGCTGCGTATGGAAATCAGCTCTCCCAAGCTCAGAGAGTCAGGCAGTGTGTGTGTGTGTGTGTGTGTGTGTGTGTGTGTGTGGAAGAGGAAGAGGAGGGGGGTTGGAGGGTAATGATGATGATGGACTTATTAACATCATTTACAGAGAAGCTCTTCCTTCCTATGCAAAACACTCTTCATATTTTTATATTTCCTGTTACATGCTGATATTTAAAAAAAAAAAAAATAGTCACACCAATTAAAATAAGTGAACACATTTTTTTGTGAGAATATTCCCATATTACTTATTAAGTTTCATTTTTCTTTCTTGGTCCACTGCAGTTCCTTTATTTACTTCATATTTATCATAATCTAGTATTTGAAATTTCAGGACTTTATGTTAAAATGACCCCTTTTTTTGTTTTTTATTCTATTATTTCTTATTTTATCTGATCACATTTTGCTGTTGAAGCACCATAATTTCCCTACAGGGATCATTAAAGATCAGTCTTATCTTTCTTGAGTTCTTATTGATTATGGGTGAAACGTCTCACCCAGAAACACATAACACAAAGTCTCTCCAGCCGTAGAATAAAATGTCACAGACTTGAGATTTCTGCATCACACGCCTTCATTTGTCACAGTCTGATTATTTATGTAATAGCAGCATGTTTGGGCACACCGCCCCCATAGAAATGTGCTCAGAAAAGAGAAGCGGATGAAGTGGAATGATGTAAGATCTTTATACTTTCACTGTGGCCTCTCCGTGTTCCAACACGAGGAGACTGGCTCTGTGGTCAGAGTTTGCTCTTCACTCTCAATGGCCTTTTATTCCCAGAGATAAAGGGAGGCATTAGCTAACAGAAGGACGTGGCTGGCTTTAGTTACTGTGTGTCTCTGTCTGTGCATCATCAGGTCTCCATGTGTCATTTATAAACATACAAGTAAACCTCACTTTGAAAAGGTGCTGAATTTCAGGCTACGGATACCTGCATATAAAGTATGGCCTACATATACTAACTTGACTTTAAATAGGAAGTTTGAAATTACTTTATAATAAAGACTACTATAAGAACACAACATCAGGTTATTACTTAAAAATTACTTGTAAGCTACTGTTATTCATACGATAGAAAACATGACCATTACATTGCCCTATCTATCTATCTATCTATCTATCTATCTATATTGGTTATACATGCATTAGGGCTGTCAATCGATTAACATATGTTATCGCGATTAATCGCAAATTAATCACACATTTTTTTCTGTTCAAAATGTACCTTAAAGGGAGATTTGTCAAGTATTTAATATTCTTATCAACATAGGAGTGGGGAAATATGCTTTCTTTATGCAAATGTATGTATATATTTATTACTGGAAATCAATTAACAACAAAAAACATTGACACATATCCAGAAACCCTCACAGGTACTGCATTTAGCATAAAAAATATGCTCAAATCATAACAGGATAATGACTTGCCCAAAACTATATGTGATTATCATAAAGTGGGCATTTCCGTAAAGGGGAGACTTGCGGGTACCCGTAGAACCCATTTTTAGGTCAGGTTTTGTAGTTTCATATGGTGCCAGTATCTTCACTCTAGCTTTAAAACTGAGCCGGCTACAACCTCCGGAAGATTGATTCCGTTAATGCGTTAAAGAAATTAGTAACGCGTTAACTTTGACAGCCCTAGAATATATATATAGTTTGCTAACATTAGCTAACCATGAGCTACAGATCATACCACACCAAATATTACTGTAGCAGCAAAACCACTGAATTTATGAAACTCAGAGAAGTGGAGGTTGACGTTAATTTCACTGACTAGCGACTCACGTAACTAGTGACTCACTGGACTGACGATACTAACGACTCACGTGTCTAGCAACTCACAGGACGGACGATACCGACGAGTCACGTGACTAAAGACTGAGGTGATTAAATGTGTCAACTTTTAGTTTCACACGGGACACGAACAACGGTCTCCTGGTTGAAGGTCTTGTGTTTGTTTGACCCATCCACCACCCCCTTCCTGTCCACCCTGAACGCACCCTCACGCTATTGATACTACGTCACTTGCTCCGACCGTTGAATAACGCCGCGGGTGGGTTTACATTGGCATTAGTTAAATGCCCGGTTCGTCACACACTGTTGCTAAAAGGTATACCTCCGTGTGACGGTTTCCAATGCCGAGAGGCATATGGTGGTATTTAACATGTTGGGAGTAAGAACGGGTTGGAAAAACAGGCTTAAATAAAATGTGCCTACCGCAAAAAATGAACACCCGACTGAGAGTGACTTTTAGCACAACCGAACGCTGAACCGTGGTAGCAACACCATGGCAGTGATGCCGTGGTAGCAATGCCGTAGCAACAGATCACTCAAAGCATCCATGTCCTTAATTATGCATAACTTAGCGTTAATATAATTTAAACGGGTACATCAAAATAAATTAAATTACACTTTTAACAGCATAAATGCAAAGTTAAGTGTTATTTTTAATTTTGTATCTATAAGAGAAGGCTGATCATCTGTAAAATTGAACCAAGCTTTCAGCGTTTTGTGTTCTGTAACAGTGTCATTACAGCAGTTAGAGAGCTTGTTATTAGTGTTTTTGTAAAGTAACAAGAGCAGAAGCTAGCTTTTGTTATTCTGTCATCTGTGCACTCACTGACCCCTGACAGGGACACTTGTCTCCTCTTCAACATATGTTGTTAGTCAGGTTTTGACAATGTGTTTTGCTTTTATTAATTTCTGGCTTCATTAAATGATGTCACTACTCATAACTTTGCAAACAATTCAGAAATGTACCGCAGCCCCCCTCATCCACAACAACGCAAGTTGTAGTTTTGCTAAAATAAATATGTTTTACTCGCAGAGCTGTTCTGGAGGCAGATTTAAAGGATAAGGCTGGCATTATTCCATTTTTTTTTATTATTGTCAACAAGTCAAAGACCAAAACCAACAATGCGTTAAGCTGTCTATCAATACTTTCTGACTTCTCTACCCGTTTGTAGCTGTAAATCTATACAAAAAGGATCACAGAAACATAGTATAAAGGCTCAATAATTTCCTAAAACAGCTGAACAGACAAGTTTTTAGGAAATGTTACTCAACTAGGAGAAAATAGTGAATTTTTTTAGGGACTATGTTCAGCTGTGGATTTGGGGAGCTAGTGTATGATAAGCTACAGTGTGTGTGTGTTCATGATAATGAAGGAACATGTCACCCAATGCAACGCTGCGGCTCATTGGAGAAAAAAAAAATTCTCATTTAGCTTCTTACTACAAGTGATGGGGTCCTACATGAACAACGTTTTCTGTTAAAGTTGAAACTGGTGATTGTACAGGAGCAGATTCTCTACTTTTAGCTTTTGGACAACAATGGAGCTCTACGGCACAGAGGAAGAGAGTGCTCCAGGGATGACGTATTGTGTAGGCCAACCAGGAAGTTAGCATCGCCCTGGTCCCCTCCACAAAAAAAAACAATGGGATTTTCCAGAAACTGATCTCTGTGGCAAACAAACATATATAATATTTTCACGTTTTGTTCAGCAAGATAATCTCCACAAATGAACACCACTTTTATGATTTTTGAGGTGTAAAAGCAATCGCCAGAAGTTAAATGCTAACGTTAAGCTATAAACGAACTACACCACGGTCGCATGAACGTGTGTGCACGCAACAAGGCTGTAAAGGAGGACGAGTCTGCTCGATGACGTTTAGTAGTCTCATTTAGCCACTTGTTAGCAACCGCCTTTTTAAAGATACATGAAGTCTTCAGAATTCACAAGTGGGGTATTTATTGATGTATTTTATGTCGAAAAACAAAACGTTAAAATCTCTTCCTCTTGTGTTAACCACAGACCTTATTTCAGGCATCTAACTAAAAACCCTTTCAAAAAACCCATTGACTTACAGACGAAGGAACTAAAATGCTAAAATGCTAACTCATTTCCCGATTTTAGGACTCATTCCTGTAGCACTCTATAAGATATATCAGGCTTCGGATACACATACACAACACTTTGTCAGATCAATTCATCATGGGTTTTGGTCTTTTCATGGGATTTGATGAAGATTAAAAGAATATAGAATATTGCCAGTATTATCCTTTAATGTTACAGAATGTTTAGAACAACTGCTAAAAGGCTACCCGGGTCTGAACTCAAAATACTCTAATGTTAACTCTAAAATCATAATAAGGCTTGCTGACTTGCTGTAGCTCAAAGCTGCGAGTTAGCCACCTGCACTGTGTTTGTCTGTTTTTGCCAACTGACGCTAAACATCACGTGTATCTCTCAGAGCAAAATTTGTGTTTAAATAAAACTTCACCAGCACAGCCAAGATTTACTGCTGTCCTACTGTACATGTCCTCCCACTCAGAGCTCCATGCAGGCCTAGCAGTTGTGCGCCATTTGCTGTATATGCAGTTACTGTAAGTTACAAAACTAAAACTAAAAGTCCCAGCTGGGAATTATATGCAAAGTGTTTCACTGGAAAAGGGTGATTTCTGGAAGCTTTTGTTGCATTTGATGGTATCTATACTCCTCCGTCCCTCCCACAATCCCGTCGTTACGCAAGTCGTTAGCAGCCAGCATATCTATGGAGTGGACATGCCGACGCTGAACAGAAGACAAACAGTGATCCTGTAAAGCCTTTTGACAGGGCGGTTTGTGGAAAAATGAAAAGCCAGTCTTGCTTGTGCATGCAGACGACGATTTCTCTGACTGTGTGTGAGAGTGCGTGTTGCCGTGTGTTTCTGAGACAACAATAGGAGGCTTGTCTGCGGCCTGTACACGGCGGAGGACAATGTCGGCTGGCAGGTGTGCGTGGATCAAACTTTGCATAGGCAGCCTCCTTCACTGCCCTTTTTCTGCCTCTCTATGCTACCTGTCCACCTCAACCTTCCCACACCCGCCTCCACCTCGGGCGAGTTTTTTTTTTTTTTTTTGAGGGGGGGGGGGGATCATGGCCATCACCATTGCAAGCATTGTGTCAGAGTTCTTTTGTGAGGCCGGGATGGGACTCTGCGCTTTGTGTCTCTCTCTACACACATCATGCTCAGCTATTTACAGATTGGCTTTGCGAGCGCTCGAGGGGAGCAGAGACAGAGGAGGGAGGGAGGTACAGGTGGTCAATGGATCAACCATGGATCGTTAGTCCACAAAACAAAATGTAAACAAGGAGAGGAGATTTTTTTTTTTGAAAAGGCGACCTCTTAATTGTGCCACCAACAGAATGTCAACTGTGGCTGCACTGTTTGGTTTGGGAGAATAAATGAAGTGGGGAGAGACAGGACTGGGACAAAAGCAGAGCGGTTTAGTAGAGGAGGTTGTGCTTACGCTGTATCTGGGCCCATTTGTCTGTCGGGATCGCTTCTCCGCCAGCAGGTCTTTGACTGTGTGCTTCACTCGAACGCCTTGGTACACTCTCTTGGAATATTCTAGACGGAGCAAGAAAAACCAGCGTGAGAATCCACATTTGATACAAATCCAAGAGACAGTTTGACTTGTAACACGACTTCATACAAATTTTCATCCATCCCCACAAATGTGTGATCATTTGAATGTTTCACAGTTTTATTCATATAGGCGAATGACTCGTTGGGACTGGTGTGTAAATGTCATGGAAATTGCCTTCGGTTTGGTCAATGCAAATGGATGGCCAAAAAGAGGCAATTTACTAGAAACACTTCCTGGAACCTTACAGTGAAGGGAGACCGGAAGGGGTTAAACAAAGTAAAACATTACAATTAAATAAAGATTATAGAAATTCTGCATGCATGCGTCGTACTGTACAAACAGCTGTTACATTGGTCTTTACAAATCTCTAATGTGTGCTGGTGTGATTTGGGGACATTCCTGGGAAGCAGAAGCATAAACTCAATGAAATGCAAACTTTATTATGCAAACGGAAATTGCATGCAAAAAACTTTATGTAAAAGATGCCAGCTTTTTGAATGGATATTTTAGATAAGACCCAACTTTGCTACCACCAATGAGATTCTTGAAAATGAGCACTTTGCACAAACTAAACATCATCCTATCAGATGTTATTCCACAGTTAAATATACTGAATATGAATCTTATCAATTAGCATACGATAACCTGCAAGTGCTTGATATTAAAAGCATCTTTCGAATATCATACACAGATTTGTGTGTGAATTGTATGGAGAACACATTTACTGACATCTTACTTTGTTGTTGTTGATACGTTCCTGATATCATTGCTATTAAAATTGACTTATTTCTTAAAGGAAATCAATACGGGGAAAGGAAACTAAGCACACGTCATCAAATAAGACACAGAATACAAATGACATTGTCACATACACGAAAAAAACAAATCCTAGTAAATTTCTTCCCGTGCACTCTCCAAAATATAAGCACTATCTCAGGAAAATAAATTATTATGTTCAACAGTAAAAGATCTATTTTTGCAGCAAATGTTACATGCAGAACATTTATAACAATAGTAATGACAGCAGGAGCAGCTGTATATGAATGAGTCTTACCTGTGTCCATGATGCTGTTGTACATGAGCAGTCTGACACACACACACACATACACACATGCACGCACACACACACAGAGGCCTCTCTGTTCTCCCTCTGCAGTATTTGCCTACAGTAGCTGGATCCCGGTGTGCAGCACCATACTGAGTGGTGCGTGCCACGATGGGGAGCTTTAACTATGTTGTCAGGAGGGCAGGGACACATGGAACATGCCACCTCACACTGCAGTCATGAGGAGGCAGCTTTTCAAAATGACCTTTATCTATTTGTTTAAATGCAAATGTTTGGTAGGGACGTTTTTTTAGACTATTTGCATCTGCAGTCAAGATTAGGGGTTGGAGGCATCAGGGGCATGGAAGAGACACCGACTGGGAAGCAGCATGTCACTCCTCCCAGAGCCCCCACTCATCATCCAAATTCAAAAAGGATATATTGTTTCCACATTGTGATTTGTAGCTGTCAGGAGTGCTCTCGCTGCTGCCGTTTGTGGGATGGGCGTTCTGTTTTTGTTTCAGTTTGAGTGTTGGCATCTCTGGAATAAACCTTTCCTGAGCAATAAAGAAGCTCAGAATGTACCAAAGCAACTTCTTGTGTTGGCACAGGTCCAGTGTTGGTATCTCAGATCAAACAGTTGATAACAGAACTTTGATACCTCCTGCCAAAAATGAGCCCTTTAAAAAAGATAAAAAAGAGAGACATTTTTGCATGAAAGGGCATTATTTTGCAATTTTCTACCCAAATTGATGTGCTGACATTTGTATAAAAGCCTCTGAGCGAACTAAAACCAAATGAGTCATCTCAATCTTGTGTTTAAAGGATAGCTGGAGGCATGCTGTGCTAAACAATTAGTGTCTGGCTTTATAACGAAGCTCTGTTTAATTGTTTCCTGGCTGAACCTCAGGGTGTTTTGCCTTCCGATTGTGACTCCGTTAGTTCATTAAAATGTAAATAGTGTCCATGGAAATTTTACATGAGTTTCCCATAGTGCTGCGTTTTGACACACATGATTTTATAATGACAGCAGTGAGATAAACTAAACATAAAAGTGGAACAACTTATGCCTACTTGGATTTGTATGCAGGTTGGTGTGACACTTTCAAACAGAGATCCAAACACTAACTGCAAATGTTACCATGATGATGCACGCTTAACGTACTCCCAGTCAGAAGCCTGCAAAATCCATATGCCGACTGTGTGATCTGAATCACAATGACGGTCACCTGATTAACCACCTAGTGCAGAATACATACTGTCACTCTGTTGTTAGCTTCAGTATGACACACTTATACACAGTATGTTGGCATGTGGTGAAATGTGCAGCAACCCACAGACAGCAAGTGGGGAGATGCAACACAGTCTCATGGTAGTATGTGAAATGGGCACGAAATTTGGTCTATTTGATTCGTGTGTGTAGACTCAAATTTCCCTTTTTTTCGTGACGCTCAGCACGACTTTCAACAACGTATTGTTTATGCTTTTTCCTACGAATGTCCAGCAACACGTGACGCACGTGTCAATTTCCGTTCCAGTCTTTTCAAATTAAACTACTTAGGTTTAGAAATAGATCAACTTGGTTAGGCTTAGGCAACAAACTGCTTAGTTAGGTTTAGGAAAAGATCGTCTTGGTTAGACTTAGGCAACAAACTACTTAGTTAGGCTTCGGAAAAGATCGACTTGGTTAGGCTTAGGCAACAAAAGTACATAGGCTTAGGAAAAGATCCACCAGGTTACGCTTAGGCAACAAACTATTTAGTTAGGCTTGGGAAAACATCGACTTGCTTAGACTTAGGCAACAAAACTACTTAGTTAGGCTTCGGAAACGATCGACTTGGTTAGACTTAGGCAACAAAACTACTTAGTTAGGCTTGGGAAAAGATCAACTTGGTTACGCTTAGGCAACAAACTACTTAGTTAGGGTTTGGAAAAGATCAACTTGGTTAGGCTTAGGCAACAAACTACTTAGTTAGGGTTTGGAAAATATCAACTTGGTTAGGCTTAGGTAACAAACTACTTAGTTAGGCTTAGGAATAGATCGACTTGGTTAGACTTAAGCAACAAAACTACTTAGTTAGGCTTCGGAAAAGATAGACTTGGTTAGGCTTAGGCAACAAAAGTACTTAGGCTTAGGAAAAGATCGACTTGGTTAGGCTTAGGCAACAAACTACTTAGTTAAGCTTAGGAAAAGAGTGACTTGGTTAGGATTAGGCAAGAAACTACTGAGTTAGGTTTAGGAAAAGATTCAGCTTGGTTAGGCTTCGGCAACAAACTACTTAGTTAGGTTTAGGAAAAGATCGCGGTTTTGGTTAAAATAATGGCGGAAGTGCTGTAACTTAAGTACGGAAGTTACATGACAAATAAATCAACTTTGACTTGTGGTTTCACACAGGACATGAACACCGGTCTCCTTGGTGAAAGTCCTGTGTTTCCTGCGTTTTTTGACCCACCCATCCACCCCGACCTCCTCCATATGCGGCGTTCGCCGCTAATTATACTTCCGGGTTCACAATTACGTGTCTTACATGCGAATAGATTCCGTGCTGACCTTCACAAAAACTGGGCTGGAAGATGAGCATTACAGAGCATTTGAGGCTAAAATAATTTAATGTTTGACAATAAATGCGTTGCTGTTATGCCAGTTTTGTGGTAGCCGACACGTTCGCTGGTGAATAATAATGAGCCATCATTAATATAGCCATCTTATATAAGTGTTTTGTATCTGATTTAAGAGGTGAAGCACTTAAAAAGTCTTTTGTTCTGTTGATAAAAGAGTGAGAATTTAATACGCTGATAAAAAAAAATTTTGGACATATGAATCAGGTTTCAGAACTTCAGTAACTGTGAGAGACACAAAGCTGTTTAAATGTTGTTTACATCTATGACCATGAATATAGTGCCTCCATATGGTCAGTTGAGGTTTTACTGTACAGGAAGGACATTCAGTGAGAAGGGTTTTTTTTTGTCTTGCACCTGACTGCCTTGGAATAAACCAGGACAATAAAACAATATGGTTTCAATACAAAGGAAAAAGCTTGCAAAGTATAAAACTTTAAAGCCTTAGGTGTATCATAGCTCCGTATTTACAGTATATTTAGTTGATATCACTCCCTTTGGGCTACATAGATGCGTCACTTGTCTTCACTTGCAAAATGATGCACACCTAGAGGAGCATTCTCCAATTTTCACCCTCATTTCCATGGATTGGTGAGTCACAATATTTCCCATCTCTGTGTGCTGTTGCTGCTGCCTAATGTAACTCAGTGTGTTGAAGAAATTACAGGTAGTTTTATGGAATTCAATTTAGTTTCTCTCTGCCTCCGGAGAGCCTAAAGGTCAGCTCAGTGTGCTATACAGTGTTAACCAGCATTTCATCACACTAAGTACGTGTTAGCACTAGTAAGCCTTCATTTCACTTCACTTTTATCATTAAAAGTGATGAATGAAAATAACCTAAATGTATAATTTATTTAAAAATATTGTCGATATTTTCATTTTATTTCATATATTTCATTTGATATATATTGTTGGGTGGAATTCAGGCAGGAATTGATGAAGTTAATTTAATTTGCGAGATGCTGTTAAATCACGATCCTTATGCAAGATGCACAATGTTTTTTTTTTAGATATGATTTTTGTAATTTATGCATGC